>CAXKVV010000801.1:0-34182 GCA_964058805.1 Schoenoplectus triqueter
TTGTATTTTCACTATTTTGAAATGAACTAATTAACATTCGTCAAAGTTATTCCAGAATATTTCTTTCCAAAAGTTTTACGAACAAAACCGAAGCAAAACTAGTGAGAGCACAAAACTTTGAACGAGAAGAAAACCAGCAAAAGATGCAGAGACCTCATAACATAACAATAAAACAAAACATAAAAAAATAGAAATAAAACAAAACTGTTTTCTTTTAGAAACAAAAGGACAGATAGAATAATATAACAATATTTATCAATAAAAAAAAAGAAAACAAAATTAACTTAAAAAATTGATATGCATAATTGCATGAAAATACGATATCATTAATAATATAACAATAATTTATCAATATTTCTTAAAATTTTATTAAACATAAACACATTCATGTAATCTATATTATATTATAAAGAGGTGTCCAGCTATTTCAGTTTCTGATATAAGTGAAACGTCTCAGATGCCCCTGAATCAGATGATTGTATTAAAGGTTTATAATATCATGAGGCACTTCAGATGTCGGTGTGCTGGATGGATGGCTGTGATCGTGGAAAAGCTCGTGTGTTTGATTTTGCGCTGTACGATTTGAGCAATGGTGTCACATGGGAGGTTTAGAAAACATCATCTAAATAAGAAAAAAAACAAATCATTGACCAAAAATAATACAATATATGTGCCCAATAAGAGCATCCAATGTGTCCTCAGATTAGTATAACATTGTGCAAAAGTTTTTGAATGGAAAAATTAATTGAGTGATCAAATTTAAATTAGTATTAAATTTAGTGATTAAAAATGAATGAATGGAAATTAGTGATTAAATATGTCTGTGTTGTGGGCCTACTGCAAAGATATGGAAAAGGAGAGATGGACAGGGAGGAGAGTAGCCATGTGAAGTCTAGTCTAGAAAATTTGGCATAAATGATTAATTTGTCTAAACATAATTTTCACAGTTTCCATTATATATATTTACGCCAGAGAAGGGAAGAGGAGAAGATTCCGGTGTGCGCCATTTCCATAAAGATTAAGAATCCAGTGTCATTCGTTAGGAAATAAAATCTTATTGTTTATTCTATTTTCAAACTTTATATATACACACTCGTACACTCGTACAGTAACATAACATGGTCGCATATATCTCAAATTAGGTCCGGAGAGAGAACTTGACTCATCCAATCCAATGAATCATAACGGGTATAAACAGTGATGAGACAAGATTTTGATTGAGTAGGGCATCGTATATATTTTTTTAATTATAATTTATCACCATAAAATTTGATATACTAAAAATAGTTCGTAAATAAATAATATAATTTAATATAAAATTCAAAATTAATTTACATAAGTTCACCAAGTGAGTGCAAAGCGTCATTGTAAATTGTAAGCCAAGTGCTGATAGCTTTGGAATAGATTTGTTTGATTTATTTGATCCAACTAGGCAAGGAAGGAACTTTTGTTTTATTTATTTAATTTGAAGAAGAATCATTACAAATGAGCACAAACTCACCGTTGTTGTTTCCTTTAGATAGAAGGCGAATGACCTAAATTAAAAAAAGAGTTAATACAAGATCATATAGGTTTTTCTTATTTTCTCCATTGTGCTTTTCTTTCCTCTTCGGGAGTTGGGGCTCCTACTGCCTCTAGTATTGGGCCTACAGTCGCCATGGTTACAAAGGTATTTTATATTAGCAAGCAGCCAAGCAGTAACGCTTAATGGTATTGGTGGCATTTAGATTTCACTCAACAATATCAATCACAGAAAAGCATATTAATTAGTTTATGTTTAGTTTTTTTTAACTCACCGCAAAAGATCACAATTGCCATCTAACCACAAAAACTAGAATAATCCTTCCATAGATAAGAAAAAACACTCTAAATTTAACAGAAACTCCATGTTCCACTAACGAGAACCAACAAAATTCAACATTAAATGAGACTACAAAATTAAGCAGCTGCTGTTGCGGCTGCAGAAGCAGCAAGCCTCTTCCTTGCCTCCTCAATAATGCTGAGCTTAATACCTTTGCCCTTGGGAAGAGAAATCCACGACTTGGTACCCTTACCAATGGTGAACACATTGCCCATACGGGTTGCAAACTCATGCCCAGTGGCATCCTGGATGTGGACTGTCTCGAAAGTTCCCTTATGCTTCTCACGGTTCTTGATGACTCCAACACGACCAGTGTTGCGCCCGCCAGTCACCATCACAACATTACCCACATCAAACTTGATGAACTCGACGATCTTGTTAGCCTCCAGGTCGAGCTTGATGGTGTCATTGGCCTTGATGAGTGGGTCCGGGTAGCGGATAGTGCGCCCATCATAGGTGTTCAGGTATGGGATGCCCTTCTGGCCAAACTGCACAGACCTGACTTTGCACAGCTTGTACTGCAAAAGAAGAAAGGTTACATCAAGATTTTTTCCTGCCAGTATATTTAATTCCACAGAATTTCAAAGTTCCAACAGTACATTTACATTGAACCTTTGTTAGCTGCATCAATGAATAGCAGTACTGTGGCTGAATAATCCTGAGGACAAGTAACATTTCCAATATACACACCAAAAGGGACCATAGAATTTACTGCCAATGCAAAGATTCAAGAATAAAACTATCATACCTTGGCTTCATCATCCCTGATAGAGTGGAGACGGAAGCGGCCCTTGGTGTCATACAGAAGCCTGAAATTCTCGTTCGTCTTAGGGATCGACACGACATCTGTTTCACAAAATAATACTTGTTCAAAAATAACAAAACATCGACTAAGGAATCTGGAAACAAATACTGTAATACAATTGGAATTAAAAGTCAGATATTCAAAACATACCCATGAAACCAGCTGGGTAGGTCTTGTCAGTTCTGACCTTGTTGTCAACCATGACATGGCGCTGCATGAGAATGGCAATGACCTCACGGTATGTCAATGCATACTTCAACCTGTTCCTAAGGATCAGGATCAGAGGAAGGCACTCCCTGGCCTTGTGGGGCCCAGATGATGGCTTGGGGGCCTACATCATATAAGATAACACAGTCAATAAATCTATTACTATGTGTGATAACAATAATCTTGTCTGTACTGAATAACAAAAGAATCTTGATTTTGTAGCGAGTTACACAATGTTTCAGTTTCTTCAGAAAAATAAATATTTCAGAGAATAAAAAAATCAAGAAACAAACTTACAAACGCACCACCAAGTTTGTCAAGCATCCAATGCTTGGGGGCATTGAGCCTCTTGAGATGCTTCTTCAATCCTCTAGCCTGAATAGCAATGCATGACAAAATTAGATCACGGACAAACCAATCTTCAAGTCGGATTTGCAATTCAGTAATGAAATTATTGAACAGGTAATTGCAGGGTTGATTGAACCACAATGCATAGCAAGTCCATGGATTCTATCAAGGCTAGCCAGCCTGAAATATTGGAACCAGCTATAGACATTTGATATGTATCTACAGTATTCAACGACTTGCTAATTATCGTTTACTCAGATGTAAATTAAATAATGCCCAAATCTCTAACGGAAGTAAACCATCGGGAAAGAACAATTACAAGCACGAATGTAACAAGAAAACATGGTGAAATGAGGAAAGAAAAGAAGAGAAGAGAAGAGATCCAACCATTTTGTAATTCGCGCTTGAGTTCTCGCCTCTCGCCCCTCGACCCTTGCTCGCGCGCCGCCGCTGTAGAATGTGAGAAAGAAGAGAGAAACAGGAGGCGCACGTATATAACGCAACGCTAGCCGCTAGGGTTTAGAGGTTCCGAATTAGAATATGCAATGCTTTTATGTGGATCAGTCCCATAAAACAGGCTCTCAAAACTCAACCGGCCCATTCAAATGTCAAAATTCAACCCCACAAAAATAAAGGTGCACATTTTTCTCTCCTACATATGACATATGAAACAACCTGTCTGCATGGGTTCAATTCCGTAGGGCATACAAGTAAATCTACTTGCTGAGTTCAATAATCTTGTTCTAGTTTTTTTTTTTTTCTTTTACTTGGTGGAAGAGAGTTAGATTCAAACTTATATTGAACTCTTATGTTAGTGAATCAGCGTAATCCAATGGATTGGTGTGGTTGTGGGTTTCAAAGACATAGACGTTAGTGTTGAACTTCATTACCTCGCTAGCTTTTTTCTCTTTATATTTTACTTTCTTTATTATTATTGCATGTGTTTGGATTGTGGAAGGAATAGTGCAAGTGTGCAATAATAGTGCATTTAGGATTAGTAGTTATGAATGGTGTGAGGTTAGTGATATCTCAAAAAATATGAGAAGAATACTAACTTTTACTATTTTAGATTAGTAGAGTTTTATTTCGATGATAACTAGATTAGTAAAATTATTAGTTATTATTATTTTGGAAAGAAAAAGTGATTGGTGACATGTTGAGTAATAAAATAATTTCATTTATTAAAATGAAAGAAAAATGAGTCACAATTCTACTAAATTAGCAATCGATAGGTTTAACATATTAGATCTAACTCAGAGTTATTTTTTACTTCTATTTTAAATTTGGATTGACGCCACTATTTAGAATAGTGAGCTATTATAAGAATAATGATAATTTCACATGATCCAAGAAATGAGATTGAATTGCTTTAGGATTGGTAAATTGAAAAAAATGACAATCTGAATTGGGCCCTACCAACTTACGAAAAAAAATCTGAATTTGGGTTAGATTTAAAATTGTGCAGACTCGGCCTTTTTTCAACGAGCTTAGCATGAATTTGGGTTGGATTTTTTTACAAAATCCATCTTAATTCCGGACCATCCAAAAGGACCAAAATTCGATTCGGATTGTCCCTAAAAACACACAACTAGGACTGGTCCGTCCAACTCGTGGACCATTGATTTGGACCAATCCATTTTCAATTCACTAATTAGGATAGTGCCATTTAGAATTGAATTACAAAATTATCCAACTTGGTTTAGAAATTGTTATTATTGTCTATTAACCCCTCTTAGACACTATCAACCAAAATATCTCCACTATTGTTAGGAGGGAAAAAAAGGGGGAAATATAATAATTAGGCTGAATATAAGTTTACCTGGTGATATCTGTGTTTAATTACAAAACACTGGATCGATTATGGAAAACGAATTTAAATTTCCAAATTAATCTATTTTTATAAGTAATGCATTTGAATGTCACATGAAAAAAATTTAAGTTATTTTTTTTCAATCTAGTGAAAGAAAATAATAAAAATTGTAATACGTCATATTATCTTTTATATAGCCCAACTTCACACTAATCAAACTCGATATTTAAAATTGCTAAGTTTGCAGTTCAGTTGAAAAAAAAATGTCTTGGTACTGAGTACCGATAAATGTATGCATATAATATTCCCTTGTAGGTAGATTAAAAAAAATATATAATAAACACCTTTAAAATATCAAATAAAAGTGATTTAAAATAAAGTATAATTAAAGTATGCATCTTCCTAGATCTTTAAAGTACAAAAAAAAAATCTCAATATTTTATATAACTTTTATTTATTTATTTTATTATTATCAAACACTAATATTTAAGATAATTTAATTTTTACTCTGTTTTAATTTTATTATGTTTGTCAAATGGAATAGTAAAAGACTGGTGTGCAGAAGATGATAAATTATGGATTATTTATTTTTAAAACAGTAAGAGAAGGAGCATGACGTAGAAATGGAGGCTTCCTGAATTGGCGAAACTGGAGAGACTTTGATTGCCTTTTTCGGATTTTTTTTCTTAAAGGTTGGGTCCACCATAATATTTTCATCAACACGTTTTGAACTTATTTTCACAGAGGACCATGAGAATGGCGCAGTCTGGGCACACACCATTCAAATTATATTTTTCATGCTCGATAACTGACCACGTTCAACCAACATTGAAGGGCGCAACCCAGCTCACACCCTTCCGTTCAAATTTGAAGGGCGTAAGCCCGTCTCACGCCCTTCAATTGAGCTTGCAGAAAGATCTTTTCATGAGATTTTTCAGATTGTATTTAAACGTCTCGATCAGAGTCTCTTATCAAAAGTTATAATCGTTTAAAAATCAAATTTTCAGCTCAACAACACAGATTTAGAAATTCTTCAACCCACTACTCATTATACTAGCTATATACCCGCGCGTTGCAGCAGACTCTTTTATTTAAACATTAAAACATTATAAGATAAAAAATTCACATTGATGAGATTTTCTACACAGTATGAGTTAATGATTCATAGATTTATGATAACAAAAGTGAATTATTCTAATATATATTATCACCATTAATTTCTTATCAAACATGCACAAGATTGCTAAATAAAAAAACTATATTATGAAAATAACAATATAGATGAGAAAGAAATGAAAAGAAAAAAGGGATCAATGGACGCGATTACATACGTTCGATCAACCAAAAATAAATATTATTCGTCTAATTGAGGGATAAAATTGGTATAACAAAAAATTATCATGACAAAAAATGGACCCTCCAATTCTTAGATGCTTTATATAATAGTATAGATATAACAAATAATTAAAATTATATTTATATTTTTAATTAAAAATTTAAATATAATGTTAGTTATTTAATATATAAATAGTTAAAATTATATTTAAAATTATAAGTAAAATTATATTTATATTTTTAAATATAATCTGATTAGCTATTAATTATATTTACATTTATATTTCATTATTGATAGGTTATAATTTTAATTAATTTTAACTATCTACATATATAAATAACTAAACTTATATTTAATTTTTTAATTAAAACATAAATATAATTGTAATTATATTTCTAAATAAAATTTAATTAATTTTAACTATTTATATATATAAATAACTAAAGTTATATTTTAAATTTTTAATTAAAAATATATTTTATTTATTTGTTATATATAATGAGTAGTGGGCTGAACAATTTCTAAATTTGTGTTGATGAGCTGAAAATTTGATCTTTAAACGGTTGTAACTTTTGATAAAAAAACTCCGATTAGGATGTTTAAATACAATCCAAAAATCTCGTGAAAAAGGTCCATCTGATAGCTCAATTGAAGGGTATGAGCCGGGTTTGCGCCCTTCAATGTTGATTGGACGCGGTCAGTTTATTGGGCATGAAAAATATACTTTAAAGGATGTGAGCCTAAGTTACGTCATTCCCATGGCCCTATGTAAAAATAAGTTCAGAACGTGACTTTTGATAAAAATAAAATAATGTTTAAAGCCCTTTAAGAAAAAAAATCCCTCTTTCCCCCCTAAAAGACTAAAACAATTACAAACAAGGTAACAAAGATTCCCTAAAAGACTAAAACAATTACAAACAAGGTAACAAAGATTTTAATTGTTTTGGTTCTTTTGGAAGGAGGGCCCATGAAATGACGAAGTACCAACCAATCAACCACACCAAAAAGCGCGTGGCCCCTTCTAGATATTAGATAACACCAAAAAGTTAAGTCGCCGTTAATTAACGGCGTAGACCGTCAATAAATGTACTGTATATTGAATTTTTGATGGAGTGTCAAGGGTTAACGCAGAGCGGCACTTCCCATAGCTCCAATAAATCAAATTAGGACATTTCTGCTTAAATAAAAAGTTTCATGCACATGGATTGATTTGTTTCTTAATAAAAAAATTTGTACACGGTTCAATTTTTTTATTGTCACATTCATTTTCTTATAGTCGGCGCTAAAGTACAAAGAATACAACATATATATTGGCAACCTACATGAAAACACACTTATTTGCAGAAATATAAATCATACTAAAAGTACATAAGACTTTTTACAAATTTTGAATAGTTTTTTTAGGGAAGTTAAATAAATAGATATAAATTGGGGTTGTAAAAAATAAAGTGTTAAATGTAACGGAAACAAAATGTAGTAAGATTGTGACGGTGATGGCGGCTATAGTGAGTGCTATATACTTTGCCATTTTTTTAGAGAGCACTTTCTTTTTCGCTTTATTCCTTCCTTTCTTTGACAATAACACTTTGCTTTCTTGGGTTTATTTTGAGGATTAGGTTCTTGTTTTCTTCTTCTTTTTGATATATAATTAGCAGTTTGTTGACCTATGTTGATTGCTTATAACTAACAGAATATATTACAATAATAATATAAAAATATATATATATATATTTGTATGATAATGACAGAAGCATGAACTGAAAGGAAACAGTACATTAAAAAGTTCTGTTATGACAGTAACATCTATAGATATTGCCTTCTTGCTTCCTTTTCTTCGTCATTATTTTAATTTCTTTCTTTTTCTGCTGCATCATCAATATCGTGATTTAATGAAGTATTTTAAAAGGGAAATACCCATGCGTTACAAAATATTTATTTATTTATTTATTTTGTATGATAAATTCAATAATTATATATCTTTAATATTGTAGAATCCTAATCAGAAATATACTGAATGGAGCGGAACCTCATTTGAATTTGTAAATTGCAGATATTCGAAAATTAAAAAAATAAATCCACGTGGTTGAACCACTTGGAGTTGGAGGCTTGGAGCTAGCTACCGTTTGGTGATCCATTTAGTTTCAATATTAATTGTTTCATGCGCATCAAATTCAAATTGGCATGTGAGTACTTGCAATTTCAAGAATATATATAGATATTCATTATTTATTCGCTCTAATTTTAATTTTAATTTTAATGATAATATATGTGTTTGTAATTTTATTTGTACTAATTTAATATCTGTCAGTAAACTTAGCAGTTAAATCACTGATTCATGTAGTTTGCTAACAATTGCTCGTTTTATATTATTAATTAATCAGTACAATCTATTATTAATTATAACTATCTATCTGCAAACATGCTATTAAATCATATATTTTTTTAAATATTTTTAAATGGTTGAATACACGTAGAATACAATAATGCTTCCATTGATGTTAAAATTGCAAATGCTGATTTTACTAGGAAAAGTTGAACTGTAAGTAGATAAAAGAGAACATTAATCATCTTTGCATTATCAGAAATATACTTTGTCGGTGGGGTGCACAGTGCGCTGAGATAGTTATTAATTGATTGATCTTCTCCATTCCAAGGGTACTGGTGAGACAAGTGTCCAATTTATAGTTGGTGAATTTGACAATCTTTAATGTATGTATGATACATTGTCATGTCTGAGTAATCATAATTAACCATAGAAAATTGGAATTTTTCCAGTGTACCAGAAGAAAAGATAATTCAAATAATTTTTTTATTATTATTATTTTAACTATTTTGATTAACTACTGCTAAAATGATATTTTCACTCTTTTAAATAATAAAAAATATTATTATTTTATTTTTTATTTAGAATGACAGTAACTATTTTACTGTTCTTCCGAAACTATTCTGTTATTATTATTGGGCACTAAGCAGTTTATACGTCCATGGTATTGGTGCATGTCATGAGAAATAATCATAAAACGAAGTGGAGTGAATGGAATTACCTCTGCAGTTGATGGCATTCTCGTTATTCAATCTAAAATCGAGTCCCTTCACGTTTGGTTCTATGTATTGTATTTGTACCGTCTCCTGCTTTATAAAACCACCGTAAGCCATCCATCCATCCATCCCCCGATCCCAAATCTGATTCAGAAGCAAAAACAAAAACACGCACAAAGAGAGAGAACTAGAGAAGAGAAGAGAAGAGAAGATAAGAGAACAAAAATGGCAATCAGTGCAACCAAAGCGCTCCTCTCTCTCCTCCTAGTCGCCCTCTCTTTCACCATTATCTCTGCCTCCGCTTCCTCCGACCTCGGCTGGCTTCCCGTCCAGCAGGCGTGTCGTGCCGGACACGGAAAGCTCGGCGAGTGTCTCGATCTGGAGCTGGGAATCAGCTCCTCCGAATCCAACCGTCGCATTCTCGCCTCCTCCGGATACATCGGCTATGATGCGCTCCGACGCGACTCCGTGCCGTGCTCGCAACGGGGCGCTTCGTACTACAACTGTAGACCCGGTGCACAGGCCAACCCCTACTCTCGGGGCTGCTCAGCAATTACACAGTGCAGGGGTTGAGAACCTGGAGGGAGGAATGGAGACCGGAGAGGAGAGACAAGGTTAATTAATGGTGAATAGTTGTTGCTGGGGTACTTGACTATATTACTTGTGATCCCTCAATTTAGGTTTTGGATTAATTTTTAAGTAAAAACTTGGTGTATATCCCTGTAAAAAACTGTAATATCAGATTCATCCATTTAGAAATCGGAAGATGATTGATAGATGTCGTTTAAGAAAACAATAATAATAATGATAATTGAATTGAATTGAAGACATCCTTTAGTTGAGTTATTTTTGAGGTATATCAGATGATTTGTCTGTTTCGGTAGATAAAAAATTCAAAAATTTTGTTTTTAATTTGAGTTAAAACTTTGGAAGTAATCAAGTTCAATCAAATTAAGTACCTCTGTTTTTCTTTTTCTTTTTTTCTATTTGGTCCAAAAGCATCTCCTCTTATTTGGTCCAATAAATTATTGTGATTTGAATGCACGCTATTAACCACTTAGTTATTATCATTTAAATAAGGTCCTCGTGGCAAAACTGCGCTTCTTGATATAGTACTACTACTGGTCTATTGCTACTATCGCAACTTTCACGTGAACATAAAGGAATATTATTGACTTTAATATTTCAGCTCAATTCATGCTAAAAGAACATATTAAAGCCATTGGTCACAAATATCTTTTGTGTGTGTGTGTGTGTGTGTGTGCGTGTTTATTTATTTAGGAAAAATTTAGTCAATTTTGGCGGTGAGTTTGAGGATGAGAGTGGGAAGGGTGCGCCACATTTAATCCACATATATTATTTATTCCAAGTAGGAAAGTTGGAGGCAGGTAGTAGAGTTAGTTAAATTAAAAGATAGCAAAAGGCAAAGGCAAAAGAAAGAAAGAAAGAAATGGAGAAGCCATTCAATCCA
The DNA here is from genome assembly GCA_964058805.1 of Schoenoplectus triqueter. Lineage (NCBI taxonomy): Eukaryota > Viridiplantae > Streptophyta > Magnoliopsida > Poales > Cyperaceae > Schoenoplectus > Schoenoplectus triqueter. The sequence goes on from CAXKVV010000801.1 coordinate 10,878, forward strand.
ACGAGCCCCTCATTTAAAATAGAAACAATTGTTTTGAGAGCAACTGGTCGTCCGGTTGGTTGTAATAAAAAAATAAAAAATAAAGTGAGATATTTAAATTTTAATGAAGTTGGTTGGTAAACTCTCCATCCATTCCGGATCCAATGCGGCCAATTTGAATCGCCGGCCTGTGTGATAAGCGCGCCAACTCACCCGTGACTTGACCTCACCTCACCAGAAACCCAACTTGGGAATTTGCGGCACCCGCTTTTCTGTCACAGTCACTGTCTCTCCGCCACAAATTTGAAGTGGGGAGTAGTACTGTTTTAAAAATGGGTCGGGTCGGGATGAGACGGATTTATATTGGTCGGCGGGTTTTGACGGGACAAGTCAATGAGTTTACAAAGGAGGGTTACGACGGGTCTATTTTGGGGGATTTGATCTCGACCCGTTCTAGACCTGTCGGGTCAGACAAGTCGGCGGGTTTTTTCTCCCAAAATTCAAAAACAAACCAATAAAATCCAAATAAATTCTTAAAAATTCTGAAAAATTCAAAAATAATTATTAAAAATATTAAAAATATATAACTATTTATATTCTTGACCAAAAAAAATATTTTGATTTTTTTTCAAAATTCAAAAGTAATAAAAAAAATTCAAATAAATTCACAAAAAATAAAAAAATCCGAAAATAATTATTAAAAATATTAAAATATATTATCATTTATATTCTTGACAAAAAATATTTTTTCAATTTTTTTATGAATAAAAAAAATTAAATAAAATCTTAAAGGATTCGAATAAAAGGATATAACTTAAAATAAATTGAGATAAAAATTTAAAAATTACAAAAAAATTAAAATAATTGAGTTAGAAATAAAATTACTCTCCTTTTTTATTTCAGATTTGGGACCGACTATGTAATACATAGGAGAAATTCTAACTTTTTTGTTAGTAATGTATATTAAAAAAATAAAATAAAAACAAATATAAATTCTAGAAAAATATTAAAAATAGAAAAAATAAATAAAAATATTTTAGAAATACCATTCAGAAGTTGGGGTTCATACACCATATAAAAAAATAAAAAAATATAATAAAAACTAATTAAAAGAAACTAATGATAAAAAAATAAAGAATATAAATATATACTAAAAAAACTAATTATTAAAAAAATAAGATAAATTAATTAGAAGATACTAATTATTAAAAAATAATGTACAAAGTATATCTAACTTTTTTTCGTCAGAATCGGGAGATTGTCGAAACTTTAAAACAAACTAATGAGAGATAATATATAACGAATAATAAATAAATAATATAAATATCATTTTTTTTCTTCTGAATAATATAACTAGTTTACTATAATAATATAATTAGAGAATTGCTAATATATAATAAATTAACGAGAGAGAGAGAGTTTGGTTTGGATAATTGAGAAGAGAGAGAGATTGGTTTTGTGTAAGAATATGAGATTAAATAGGGTGGTATTTATATGAAAAATTTTGAAGGGTGAATTTTAATATTTCTTTTGAATTTTTCAGATTTTTTTTAAAAAAAAATTTGAATTTTGGCCGATAATGGGTCAGGTTTAACGGGTCGAACGGGTCGTATTCCTGGGTTTCTCAGATTTCTCGGGTTGGGTCGGGACTGGTCGGGGGCGAGTTTGCGCGGGTTGGGCGGGTCGGGTCGGGTCCAAAACGAGTCGGGTTCAAGACGTGTTCTTTTAATTTTTTTGTCCGCACCCGTTTTAAACATGTCAGTTCTAACGGATCACGGATCCAACAGATTAGATCATGGATCGGGGCGGATCAGATCACAACCACGAATACAACGGGTCAGATCTGACCCGCGCAGGTTTTTTTGAACAGTAGGGAGTAGTGGAATTGACATCCACCATGATTGGCTATGACAACGAGCTGTCATTGTCTGTATGAATTATGAGATTCACAAAATACATTATTTATTAACTAACTAATTTTGACCCGTTGAAATTGAAATGGACCGTTAAAATTTTATGGCAGCGAGCTAAAATGTAATTGACCCACAAAGTCAGCACTTATTTATATTTAGGTCCATGTAGCTTATCCGCATAGTACCTTCCATAGACCTTTGTTGGAAAGTCTGAAAAGGAAGCTGCTAGAGTCTATCTATAGTAGTAGAAAACTAGAATTAGACCCGGAAGTAGTATGCTAAGTTGCTAACTGTTCAAGAGCTCAACGGATTTTTTTTTTTTTTTTTTTTTTTTTTTTTTTGTTGCGGCACGTTTTACTTTGCACATGAGCAACGTGCATGCATTATGCGTGATTTTGGATGGTTAAAAATGAAAATAAGTGAGATATGAAATAAAAATATGCATCACATTTATAAAATTAATAAAATGCACTCTAATATTTTTTGATTTTCTAACAACAAAAGAAACACAGCCAGTTAGAGACTGTTTTGTCGTTTTTGAGAAAATGTGTTAATGATATATTAATTTTATTTCACAGAAACATCAATGATAATCTTAGAATAATTTATATTTTGAATATTTTTTATTTTAAGCACTTTCAAAGTACTAATTTGAATTTTTTAGCACTCTAAAATACTTTATTTTATTTTATTTTTACTCTAAACTACCAGTAGATGTCAGTTCTAAAAATTGGGGTTATCAAAACTGATTCATACATTTGAAAGGTATTTATAACGTTTTTTTGTCAGAAATTTTATGTACGAGCTCTTATCGATATGTGCCTTAATAATATAAAATATACACACACATATATAATTATAGTTATAGTTATACTACCATTAATCTTGAATTATAAAATTGACATAGGCGCTGAGGGAGCCCACATTTGTTGATAAAATTTATAATTCCTAAATAATATTAGAGTTTAGTTGCAAGTGTACGACCTCCATTCAGTACGCAAAGGATGTCGAACCACAATGATGGTGCAAATTACTGGATTTGGCTTACTTTCGGTCTCTTGAGGTGCAAAACAAATAAATGGAAGGGGAGGGGTTTGTTTGGTTGAATTGGTTTTTGGTATTTTAAAAGATAAAATAAAAAGCAATAAATATTTTTGGTTGATTTTTGTATTATTTGGATGAATGTTCCTATAATTTAGATCAATTTTCTTTTGAATCTGGTTCATACGATCTGTATACTTACATACACAGCTCATATAAAACACATACGAGTTACAATTGTAAATCATAGGTTGCTCCTTTCATCGGTTGTGCGAATCCTAAAAGAACAATTCCTAAATAGTAAGCCTCAGTGTTTACTTATTAGTTTGTTTGTTTAGTCGGTGATCAATTTCGAGTTATAAAGTTCACATAAATCTCAGTGTTCACTTATTGGTTTAGATCCCTTAGTTTATGTGCTGATTTTCTGTAGATATGCTCGATCTCTCGATCTGAGCAGAATTTAGCCTCGCGGACATAACCCGATCGACATTCTCGGGTCCTAGATCTGAGCGGAGTTTAACCTCTCGATTATCGTCTATTCTATTGTCAAGATCCTGATTAGGGGTTTACACTATACTTTAATTAGGATAAATTTTACGGTTAAATATTTTATTATTCCTAATTAAACCCCGTTCAGTGCTGATAATTTTAAATAATTTAAAGACTAATTGTTCATAGTTAGGTACTTTTAATTAATTACTCTAAAATTTTATAAGTTTTCATCTAGCCTAGACTTCAATGCTTTTGAGTCCGAGTATCGTTAGAAACCTAATCAATTCTCTCAAAATATATACCAATCTAAGATTTTGTTTGTAGTTTATGAATCTACGTAACTTAAGATTTCTAATCCTAAGCAGATTACTAATATAAATATCGGAATACAATCCAAGCACAATTCAATTCAATCACAAAAGTAATTCATAAAAATCAATAACAAATGAACAAATAAGTACGATTGAATGCAATAAGTTTTAAGTTTGCATGCCTGCTATTCTAGAATAACATTTACTCTTCCATGAAAGAGAGAAAAACATAAATTAAATTGATGAAATTCAGAAGAAAAAAAATCATAAAAGAAATAGAAGTTGCAGCCATTTTTTTATTTCTATTCATTTTGCTTTCTTCATTGGCCAAAGAAGAATCAAATATAACAAAAAAAATATAAAATGCAATGAAATTAAAAATGATTTAGAAAATTTAGTCTTGATTTTAGACACAAAAGATGTCAAAATATAGATATAAATGTATGACATAAAAATATTTTTGTACTTTGCGTTGTATCTTTTATTTTCGAATTCAAAGCATCAATCCAATTGTTCAAGTGTTTTCCATATTAAAATATGCTTAGAAATCAAATTATATATATATATATATATTTTTAAAAAAATCTTTTTTTAGGGATAGAAAATACACTGAGTTTATGATTTTCAATAGTAATGAATTTCTAACCCTAAAAAAATAGAAAAAATTCTAAAAATGTAAATTTTGGTCGAAGTATATTTTAATTTGAAGAATACTTTGAACAATTGGATAAATATTTTGAATTCAAGAATGAGAGATACAATGCGAAATATAAAAGATATTTTGTACTCCATAACTAACGATAGCATAACTATATATTTGTGTGTGTGTGTGTGGTTTATGGTGCCTTGTAAAGTAAAAAATCGTTATTACTTTGGGTGAGATTTTATATTCTTAGATCTCAAATGGTCAATCTAAGTTACTCAATAATTTTTTCATGTCAAAATCTTATGGTATATTAAATTTTATGATTTTTTGAGTTTTCTAGTTATTTTTTAAATCAGTCTTGTTTAACACAAGAAAATGGGATATTTCAGGATTGTTTTTAAAAATAATTTAAAAAATAGATATAAAACTCAAAAAATCATGAAATTTAATATCCCATAAGATTTTGATATGAACAAATTATTGAGTAACTTAGATTGGCTATTTAAAACCTCAGGATATGAAATCCATCCCAAATCAGTAATAATTTTTTGCTTTGCAAAGCACCGTAATGCATCTATATACATACACACACATTCACAGATTGATATATATTTTTATTTTTTTGGGTAAAAGACTGAATTAGACAGCTGAATATGAATCTGGACTCTCTTTCAGTTAGATACTCCTACAAGATTAACAATGATAATTTTGAAAAAAAAATAACTGGAGGAAGAACAAGAAGATACTAGAATAAAAATATCGTAAGCCAAAAATAAAATATAATTAAATAATTAAATAGCCTTTAAACAGAATAAAATAATTAAATGAACTATTCAAAATTATAAAATAATAGATAAACGATTAAATAAATAAAAAGCTAGACCCCGAACATCATTTATTTCCTTCTCTTTTTTGTTAGTACATGAGTGATAATACAACAGGAGGAATTGATCGAGCTCTGGCCAATTAGTATATAATTAATATATATTTTTAGTACTAAATCATAAAATTACTGACCAAGGCTCTGACCCGATCAATTATTTGTTGTGCGGCGAGAAAACACTATATTTATTCTTACATTTGCACTTTGCTAGTTCTTTTTTTTTTAATCAAATTATCATTTGACAATCGTAGATCAATGATGCTTCTCTAATATTTCTTATTCAAGTTTTAGTGAGGTGCTAATTAGTTTTTTGTTATAGTATTTAAGTAAAAGTATAGGAACTTTATTTTTATGTTTGTCAGTTAAGATTTTCCGTGCTAAATATGTTTTTTTTTCTTTTCTTCTTACTTTTTTTGTTTCATTTTTCCTTCATTTTATTTTATTTTTCTTTTTTTTCTTCCATTCGTTGTCATTGTTCTCATCATTATCACTATCAATATCATTATTTGGATTTTTGATCTCTATGATTTTGAATTGAATTTTATTTCTAATATACCCCAATTTATTTAGGATTTAAAGGTTTTGTTGTTGTTGTATTCAACAATATGATTTGTTTTTAATTTGTCATATTATGTACATATAATGTCTACACCTTATCTAAATATATAGTTCTCGTACAAAATTTAAATATAGTTGTAATGGGAATTGCAAGTTTAATGATGGAAGAAGCGTTGCGTCTTCCTGGAAAGGACAAGGGAGTTTACTTAAAGACTTGCAGTTGACTATTGTTCGGTCCTAATTTCGCCATGTAGAAGCAATTCTCTCCTCTTCTCCAATCAGCCAGCCCAAGTTAATTATAGTGCAAAATGTTGCGCTTAATTTTCCAAATATTTGTTAGCGTTATTGAGATCTTGGTGGTGCTGGCGGCCATCTTCGCGCACTGGGCGGAACAAAAGAACCGACCACCGCCTGTGACCGTAACCGGTGAGTTTGCTTGTACTCTAGCTATTCCCAATTCTAAAATCTTATTTTTTTTCGTGCTTTAATTGATTTGAGGGGTAATAATGAAAATTGGAAGATGAAAGAGATGGTGACGAAGAAGAAGAACATGAAGGTCGGGAAACAGCATCTACTGATGCTCTTCAGTATCGGCTTCATGATTTGAAGGTCGCCACAAATTCTTTCTCTGACCATAATCAACTAGGCAAAGGTGGTTTCGGCATTGTCTACAAGGTATCTTCTCTTCTCTCAACTCTCTCTCTCTCTCTCTCTCTACCGGACTCAGAATTGTTCAAATAAATTTTGGGTTTATGATTGATAGTTAAACAAAAACAATAGCTTGTAACATATAATAAATTTTGGGTTTATGATTGATAGTTAAACAAAAACAATAGCTTGTAACATATAATAAATTTTGGGTTTATGATTGATAGTTAACGAAATTATTTTCTATTTTGTGTCAAGAATGAAACAGTTACCAAAATAATATTTTTCATTTCGTTAAAGATATCTCAGTGTAAAATACACAAATTTTTATGTTTCATTTTATTTTATAGTAAACAAAACGGTTGATGAAATATTTTCTAAATTTATTTAAATAAATGGTTAACATTTTTTTTTCATTGTATTAACATAATGATTAACGAAACAGAGCATTTTTGTAGTCGTCACCCAAATTAGACACCTCTAGGCATCACAGGGACGCGCCCTACTTAATTTGTTTTTTCTTTTTACCATTTGACGTTTATAACAGTGTTGTGCATATTTTAGTATCATTTTTTTGAATATGTCATATGTCCATTGAAGTTTTCTATCCAACTAGAAAAAAGATCATCGCGATGAGTGCGAAAGAGAGTGAGCGGGTCAAGTGTTAGGTGAGGGAGAAGGCTGAACAGACTTACAGAGAATTTGTTACTTGGTTCAGAAATATCAGAAAGATTCAGATCAATCAAAATGTGTGGATGTGATTAAAATATAGCTGAAATCAATGGATAAGATTTGTGATTGTTTTTTTTGGCAATATAGCTAAATTAACGTCCAGATCTTTATATTGTTCTTAACTGTTTTCAACTGTAAAAGAGACCATTCAAGCTTTAGTATATATAGAGAGAATTGGGTGTTAATGAATCGGGTCGGATTTTGATCGGATATGAGTCAGGTCACATTATATTATTAATTTTTTTGTTCTGACTCGAAACTGATCCATTTAAATTCAGGTAAAAAAAAATCTTAACCCATATCCATCTGACCCATGTAAAATAATTAAATATTAATTATTTTTATATGATTTTTAGCAATTAAAATTGATATAATTTCAGAGAAAAAATGCTTCAAAATTTGAGTTGAACTTGCTGTTACATATAAAAAGAATAGAAATAAAATAAAATTAATAGAAATAGAAATAGAAATAATAAAATAAAAATAATTAATAACATAATATGAATGAAGAGTTAGGTTACGATGCTATGTGTAGTATGGATGATCCGTGTGCTACGAATTATTTTTTCATTTTTAATGTTTAAATGGTCGATCAGACCGTTCAAAATGATTTCATACCAAAATCTAGTTGTAGATCAAATTTCATATATTTTAGAATATTTTTACTATTTCTTTAGATAGTTAGAATATCACTCAATTTAATTATTATGAGCCATTCAAAACAAGTGATTTTTTAACTATCTTAAAAATAGTAAAAAAAAATCTAAAAATATAAATTTGTTCTACAACTAAATTTTCTTATGGAAAATAAAATTTGTGTTTATGATTGATAGTTAAACAAAAAGAATAAGTTGTAACATATATCTAGCTTTGTGGTACATACAATATTATTTTCAATATATCAAAAGAATATATCATAAAAGATGGATGTGTGGTAGAATTACCCTTAGAAAAAAAGAGGATGGTTTCTATTTCTTTAAAGAAGTTGGAATATCAATTATGGAGAGTTTTGTGTTTTCAATGTGGTACGTGTTTTAATTAGGAATGAGTTGTTGATAACAAAATTAGTCAACAACTAAGATAACTGATGAGTCATGATCAAAATTAAAGAAATAAATATTATAATATGTTATTTGCATGTTAGATGGGTTATGTATAAAATTCAATGCAATTTAAAGTTCAATTGATCATGCATTAAGCAAAAATTAAATACTTAGTTATATCAGCAGTTAACTCGATAATAAAATAATATTCTAATAACACCAAATTTGACATACAATTCAACCTTCCCTTTTGCACTTGCACATGTTCCGTAACTCTTTTTTCTTTCTTGCCATAGGGTTTGTTAGGTGGGCAAACAGTTGCTATAAAGAAACTTCATGGGAGCTCGGCAGGATTAGATCTTGCAAACGAGGCTTCCTTGCTTTCTTCCTTAAAACATGAGAACCTAATAGAATTCTTGGGCTTTTGCTGCGAAGACGAACATCATATATTGGTCTACGAATATGCACCGAATGGAGATCTCTACAATTACCTCACTGGTATGACATGTTTTTCTTTTTATGTAGGCTTGTCTTCTACTTGGTTGTTCTATTAGAAAAGGGTACTGAAAATCTGTCAACATATATTTGGCATAAAATATATATATATATATATATATATATATATATATATATATATATATATATATATATATATATATATATATATATATAAGCTGCTGCTAAATACCTAAAGAAAGGGATAATTTGTATGATTTAGGTGCCTACCTTTTATAAGAATTAATATCTATGTTCCATATTCTGTAGAACAATCAAATTATGCATGGTTCTTGGCCACCCTCATAAATCCACAAATTTGTATTCCATACTTCAAATACTGAGGTCGAAAAATATCTGTTTAGTTGGTAAAAGAAGATTGAATAAGATAAGTTATATATTGTACACTATATGTGACAGATGAAATTAAGCGTCTGGCTCTTAGCTGGGAAACACGTTTCGGGATTATCAAAGGATTTGCCAGAGGCCTTTCATATCTCCACCATAATTCACAGAATGTGATCATCCATCGTGATCTGAAGCCAGCAAATGTATTGCTAGATGAGTACCACGGTGCTAAAATTGCAGATTTTGGTCTTTCAAGAGCTTTTGATGGGAGCAAAACCCACAAGACTACCAAGCAGCTAGTGGGCACAATGTAAGTATTCAAGGAATAACCCATGTGTTGTACTCAGGGTTCGAATGATCCTCTGACATTCATTAGTATAATTTTTTTTTAATATATAGTGAATTCTATTGATTATTATGTTAATATTTTCTATTAGAAATTCTCAAATTCGTCATGCATATATATAAAAAAATTACATCTAAATAATTAAAAATAATAATTAAGAGTTCGAATAATACTCTTTAATGACACTCATCACTTATATGATATAGATTCTATTAATATATAATAGTCTTCCTTTCTGAAAGGGAGAATTAAGGAAATCCTCTTGATTGTTGCTTTCTCCGGACTTTGGGGAAAACATGAGAAAAAGACTCGAATAGTACGATCCCTCCGTCACCCTAGAATGAAAGGGGGCGATCTCGTAGTTCTTGGTATGTGAAGATGTGTTTTTAGGTGCTCCATTTTCCCATTGAGGTTGAACTTAAACCTATATTCGAGAGATCTGTTCATACACTGATAAGGGATATATGGATTCTCGAGAAGAGAGAAGTTGTGGTGCCCCCTCCCCACCCCCCCCCCACCCCGGTGGACCGTATGGATCCCACAAGTGAATAGAAAATTAGATCAAGATTGGATCTCACCTGAGTCACCTCATCTACCCTCCCAAAGAGAAGTTTGATTTCAAGTTCCGATCCGATTCAAACAAAAAGAGTATATCATGTTAATGTGCCTTGGATGATTCACATCCCTAGGTCATGTGCTGATGAGCACATTGGACTATCGATGTGGCTGAGAGCTCTCACAGCCTAGGCACAACGACACAATTATCAGAGGCGTGCTCTACCACTGAGCTAATAGCCGGTCATATGGGTAGGAGCTTGCTATGCCAAAAGCGAAAAAAAGAGATCCTATAAAAACATCTTTTGAGTTATGAGTCAAACCTAGTCATTTTTCAAGAACAATACCTAAGGGTCCTGATACTACCAGCAATTTGAAGGAGATCTCTTGAAAAGTTTTTAGTGCTCGTTTCGGTCAACTCTCCATTAGTTTTCTTTGATTGAGTGGTATGTACTTCTATGGTGTCTGTTTTTCCAATTATGAAGCATGGCTAGGTGATCCTACTCATATTGGACCTAATGCTCGTGTAGTCTGACCAATAGTAGGTCAAGAAATATTGAATGGTGATGTCGAAGGGGGCTTTCGAAGAATACAAATAACCTCTTTTTTTTAAAAAAAAAATTGGTGAGCCTGGTGAATTATAACTTTATTGTACCGCAATTGATGCATTGATTTTTGCCTCAATAATGCTTTTTGTCAGTTGGTTTCATTATCATAAAACTACCCAAAATTGGCTTGGTTTCAAGATGTAGAATCTATGTTGAATCATCACTTAGCAGGATTATTAGGACTTCGGTCTCTTTCTTGGACGAGACATCAAATTCATGTATCTTTACTGATTAACAAATCTCTCGGCATTGATGCTAAAGAGATATCACTTCCTCATGAATTTCTTAAATCAAGATTTTTTAATTCAATTGTATCCAAATTTCACGAGGGAGCAACTCCCTTTTTTTTTACCTTGAATTGGTCAAACGAGAAAAAAAATTACACCTGAATTGATCAATCTTGGAAAATTTCCATAAAACAACCAAAAATTTATGCAGTACAAGGAATAATGTTTTTGTTCATTTAAATAGTATATTTACTGTTCATACAAAATATTAAAATTACAACAATAACAAAACCTACAATTTGATCTTCAAAAGTTATTTCAATATGAAGATCGTGTTCAATGGTTTAATTCGGCCGTTTGGACTTTTAAATAAAGATACCAAATCAAAATATGAGAGATTTTGTTGTGAACTGGCCCATACACATTAATGATCTGAAATCTTAATTATGTTGACTTCTACAACTTAAGTAACAATGACCTGAGTTGGTGGACCTATCTAGTGTTGGGGCAAAGTCACAACTTAAGTCATCTCATTTTGAAGTTGCAGTTTATCTAGCTGGCTAAAATTTTGAACTTTTAGAGAAGCAAAAATAGAAAGGATGGCTTTGTTTTGTCTTCTGGCCACAATTTTGAATTCAGTAAGCTCTTTTAGGCAAATCTTATTGATGAGGATTTAATACATTAGGCTCGCAGATATAAAGATTTGTGATCTTGGTCGTTATTTTTCTTCTTTCAAGGTGGAAAAGGACTGAAGCTACAATTGTTATCTTGAATTTCGAAAAGGTTCTTAGTGTAGGGTCTTGCTAATCTTCAATTTGGTAGTGTTAGTCATTGATTATTAAAACTTCTTATCATCATCTGACACAATGAATTTTTGTCTTTCCCCCTCAATGTAGGGGATATATTGCCCCAGAATTATTTTTTAAGCAGCACTATTCCACCAGATCAGATGTTTACAGTTACGGTCAACTTGTTTTAGAAACTTTGGCTGGATGCACAGTTCAGCGATATGCACAAGTTAATCAAGAGGCCCTTTCACATGTTGTAAGTGATTGCTTCCTGAGTGCTGTCAGATTTTTTTTTTTAATTTCAGTAGCTAATTTCTTTGGCTATGGTTGTTGATTTGGCTAGGTGTGGAAACAATGGAAGGAGAAGAGGCCATTGAGAGAAATTATCGATTCTTCTTTACATGATGGATGTCCCCAAGAGCAACTAATGACTTGCATTATGGTGGGGCTACTTTGTGTCCAGCATGATCCGAAAAAGCGACCCGACATGGAGCTTGTGCTGGAAATGCTTAATAGCAATTGCCCTGTGCCAGCACCATCTTTTCCTGCTTTTTGGGAAGGTACTTCCTGGATGTGCTATATCCTTGTCACTATCATATAACAAAGAGAGCACTGTTTTTGTGTCTTATTTTTAGTCTTCCTTCACCGTGTATTGCATTTAGTGGTAACAAAATGTGTCCGCTCCTCTAGTTATAGCCATATATATCCTAGTAATGTTTTCTGGCTAATTTATCAGTACTAACCAAAATTTTCACCTAATACTTAAATGATTTTTTGCTCTTATAATTTGTTGAATTATCATCTTTTGATTCTGTGTAAAACATGTATTAACCAATAATGTTATTTGAAACTGTGCAAAATGCTAATGTAAAAGTTCAAGAAAAAGAGAATTTGGTATAACATCTATGCTAGTGTTAAGGGTACATAGTTTGAAGTGCTCATGGCTCAGGATATCAAATGGTGAGGTAGAATGACTTGTGTCCATTACTGTACTAGGGGTAAAAATGGTCAGATTTATATGAGATGCAAATGGTAATATCAGTTCAGATCTTATACTGACATGAATATAATATCATATTTAAGCAATTAAGCATTGATACGGGGATATAGACATGGATTAATTTGATATCCAGATATGGATTTTAAAGGCGGTGATATTATCTGTTGTTGAGCACAACTGAATTTGGTCTCTTCAGGCAGACTACTCCCTAATTATAATTTGATCTAGTATCTTTAACATTATGTGATATGAAAAATTGAGGAAAACAAAATTTTGTTTCCGCATGTTAACTGAACTTGTATTATTTTTTTTTTCTTTTGAGCAACCACATTTTACTGATAGCATATGTTCATTATGGATCTGAATATATGCTTATATACATACATATGTCTATGTATACATATTCTTATTCGATCATTCATACTTGTTGCATATATACAACCATGAAACATTAAACCAATTTATATTTTAAGTGTATCAATCTCTGTTATATATATATATATATATATATATATATATATATAGAATAAACCTAGTGTGCTCCTAGGAGTATGAAGGCTCTCTGTGATCCTAACTAAAAAATATATTAAATAATTTTTGAATCTTGATTTATCACTTTCATTAAATTTTTCATATTGAAATCTTATGCGGTGCAAAAATTCAGGGTGTTTAAAGTTTTCTAAGTCACTCTTATCAATTTTTGAAAATCAACTCTAAAAATAATATTAAAATATTTAATATTTGTATATTATTTTTAAAAATTAAAAAAAGTGACTTAAAAAACTCGAAACACTCTAAATTTTTGTACCCCATAAGATTTTAATATGAATAATTTAATGAGAGTAAGAAATTAAAATTTGGAGATCATTTAATATACTTTTTGAGTTAGGATTATGGAGAGATTTCATGCTCTTAGAAGCACACTAATTTTACTCTCTCTCTCTCTCTCTATATATATATATATATTCTGGAAATGACTATTCAGTTTGAGTTTGTGTTGTTAACCATGGTTCACCCATTTGCTCAAATTATGGATGTGAATCTATGAGTCATCTCTATTTACTCATAAAATAGAGAAAAGTTAGAGAGAGAAACTGCAAAGGATGCAAGGGAAAACTAAATATCCTGAAGAATTCAATAAAATAGCAAACCCATTATTAAATAAAAAAATTTAGTCCTATTTAGACATTGCTTATTAAAGTATGATCTGGAAACTTGAGTTTTTTCAATCTGAAAAACTATTTAAGTTCTATATTTTTCTGAAGTAGAAGTTCTATATTTTTCAGCTTTCTTCTGATGATTTACTAAAAATTCATTGGAAAGTATTAATAAATCTTGAAGGTTACTGTGATTCAAGTACTTCTATTCAGCTGCAAGATGCAAGACATCAGGATTCAAATGCTTCTATTCAATGCCAGCCTCCATTATCACCTAAGTCGGATAGTAAGTAATTAAACTTTTATATTTTTTTCTTTTTAGTCTTAGACATTTGATCTATTTGCCTGAGTGTCTGGTCCAGATATATTACAAAGAACAATATCTGCAAATAGACAAATAATATATCATATACTGTTTTCCTTTTTCGTAGTAGACTATAAAATGGGTATAACCACAACTGCAGGTGGATTTGCAGCTTGTTGTGTACCAGCATTTACTCCTGCTTGGTGGCGTCGCCATAGGTCTCAAGAGCATTTCTTTAATGATCATGGTTTGTACTGAATAAGCACACCATATATCTATGATTTACTTCGTTCTTTTTCTTTTCTTTACTACTACTACTACCAGTAACCACTTGTACCTATATCAAACGTTAATCATTACTGGGAGTATTGGGGGATTATACTGGATCGTATTACCAGTTGTATCCCAGGTTTATTAAATTTTGTTTTTCTTTCTCTTCCTCTTTTCTTGGGGATCTTGTTTATTTAACTAAAAGCTTAACTTTTTAGCCAAATTAACACTATAAATATACAGGTTATTTACATACCAAGTATGTAATGAGCTTATTTGCTAATATTAACACATTTCATAAGGGTGAAGTTGCGATACCAGCAAAATATATTGCAAATACCAGGGTAACCAAGCTTATTCACTAGGACTTGAAATGACAGCCTTAGTGACTTTACCCTGGTAATTGCTCACATTGCTCTCACAACTGGGTAAAATATTGCTCGTGCAATTCATTTTTCACTTTCATTCAACCCCGTCTCTGTGGCTCTCATCTGGAGTTTTGTACAATTTCTTAAACAACTGAAATGCATTTCTTTTAAATACAGTAATTTAAAGGCACATGCAGATGGGTTTAGTTTAATTGTTTTTGTAATTCAGCTGAGAAGGATGAAGATATGCGCTTTGGTCAGCTTAAGAGATTCTCTTTGCGGGAGTTACAAGTTGCAACCGATAATTTTAGCAATAGAAATGTACTTGGAAGAGGTGGTTTTGGAAAGGTATATAAAGCCTCAAAAATCTTGACATTCCTCCAAAGCTTTAATTCAGGAAGATTATTTTCAGTGAAGTGGGTGAAATTGAGACCCACTTAATCTTGATCCAAACATGAGTGGTTTAATCCAAAGATTTTTTAACAAAATCTGACTACTTACATCAATTAATATATTTATTTGTAACCTTAAATTCTATGATATTCAAATTAATTAATATACTTAATTGTAACCTTAAATTCTGTGACGAATATCAATGCACACCTTAAATATAAGAAACTTGCAACTAGTAAAACTATAAATTGAAATTCACATTGAATGGGCATACAATCTGGAATCATTTCATCTGACCAAAATTCAAACTGATCTGCTGATATGATATCTCTATTTTTTAGCAGCAGAAAATTTTCACATTATTCCTTGATGCCTGAAAACCTAAATTTGATATTTATCATAGGTGTACAAGGGAAGGCTAGCAGATGGCTCTCTGGTTGCAGTAAAACGACTCAAGGAGGAACGCAATGCTGGGGGGGAACTCCAATTCCAAACAGAAGTGGAGATGATTAGCATGGCAGTGCACCGCAACCTCTTGAAGCTACGAGGGTTTTGCATGACATCAACAGAACGGATACTTGTTTATCCCTATATGGCCAATGGAAGTGTGGCTTCTTGCTTAAGAGGTATTGCCACAAATTGAGACCAAGAATTGTGGTACTCATCTCAGTGTTTTTTTTGTTTAATTTCAATTTTCTTGATTAGTTGTCACTCAAAAGGGCTTTATATTCTTCAATTAAGGAGTTCACTATTGCATATCTTGTTGTTATTTCGAATCAGCTTATGCTAGAACGAAGACAAGCTATAGTTAATGTCTTCTTATAGGAACTTTTTTCTTACATAATAAGCACCATCGTCGCAGGCAGCTAGAATTTGTTGACATCATATATTAGTGAAGAATATCATCCTGGATGTGCCTTATATGAATTACATGCTGAACCTAAGCATGGTGTAATGGTGTTACATTTCATGTAGGGTGTGCTTGGATGGTGAAAGGATTAGTGAAATGATAGTGCTGTTTGAGTTAGTAGTTGAGAATAATATCAGATTAGTAATATCTTGAAAAATATAAGAATAATGTTAATTTTTACTATTTTGAATTAGTAAAATGTTATTTACATGATAACTTGAAAATGGTGGAGAAAATAGTTAAAATAATTAATTATTTTTTTATTATTTTATTTAATAATAATAATTACTTAATACTACTCCATATTAATATAAAAGAAAAAAATAATTTTTTATTATTTTCACTACTCTCATGGACGCTAATCCGCTAACCCAACGTTTTCTATGGATTAGCGGATTAGAACTGTTCTTCTACTATTTTCGATTTTAATTTTATATTTGAATGTTGCTAATTCGAGAACAGTACTGTTATTTCTAAAATAATGTTATTCTACACCATCCAAACACATTAGTAGAGGCTAGTGTGCATGGACATCTGACTGTGCCTTAATCTCCTAATTGCAATTTATATTTTGTAGACCGAACTGAGAATGTTCCACCACTTGACTTGCTGAAGCGCAGAAGAATTGCATTAGGGGCCGCAAGGGGGCTGTCTTATCTCCATGACCACTGCAACCCCAAAATCATCCACAGAGATGTAAAAGTTGCAAACATTTTACTGGATGAAGATTTTGAGGCAATGGTAGCAGATTTCGGCTTAGCAAAGTTGATGGACTTCAAGGACAGTCATGTCACCACAGCTGTGCGTGGGACAATTGGTCATATTGCTCCTGAGTATTTGTCCACAGGGAAGTCCTCGGAGAAAACAGATGTGTTTGCTTATGGAATTATGTTGTTGGAGCTCATCACTGGGCAACGGGCATTCGATCTTGCAAGACTGGCCAATGATGATGATGTCATGCTACTTGATTGGGTATGAATTACATTGTCATTTGTTCTGTATCATTCTTTTATGCAGGGCTCTTAGGTCTGAAATTTGTGATCAAATCAATCGTCTTTTATTCCTTGCAATCAAGCATATTCATAACTTCTAAGTTATGAACCATCATATGTGTTACAGAAATTGCCAAAAAGAGTTGAATCTTGAGGTGTCAGTTGATACTTATGGTGACATGTATTTAGGTCAAAGGACATTTAAGGGAGAAAAATCTTCAAAAACTGATTGACCCAGACATAAGAGAAAACAACTTGGGGGTGGAGAATTTGATCCAAGTTGCATTGCTATGCACTATGCCCTGTCCACCGGAGAGGCCAAAAATGTCAGAAGTGGTACGAATGATTGAAGGAGAAGGCCTGCAAGAGAGATGGGAGGAATGGCAGGTGGCAGAGTTGCTACGAATCCATAATGAGTCGCGGACCCGACAGTGCCCAAACATTTACATGGACTCGACAAATAACCTTCATGCCATTGAATTGTCTGGCCCAAGGTGATAACATTCTACTGGTACTATAGTACCAAATTCAGTGATAGATTCGTATGGTATACAAAGTCGATATTGTAGCTGTTATGCTTTTTAGGGGCAGTTGCGATGAGAAAATAAATGTAACAAGTCCATCCTCAGATGGTATAGAATTGGTAGATAAATGAGAAAAGATAAGAGAAAATTGATAAAAATAAGTAAATATTTTTTATTGATTTTATGATTTTCTTGCTTACAAAATAATAGAATATAACTTTTTATATAGCCTAAATATTTGAAAAAATGCTAAAAATTCGTAATAAAAATATATAATAAAAACAGAATTCTAAACAATACCCTTTCAGCTGACATCATTTTACTAAAATCGTCATAACTTTCTATTGAGAACTCCAAACGATTTGAGACTTGAACCATTGAAAACTAGATTTCTAAACCTTTCACACACTAAATTCCACATCCATTTGCCACTTTAAATGCAGTCATTAATCAGTTTTAAAATTCTGCCAAAGTGCTGAAGCCAAAAAGTCTCCCTTTATTTTCTAATTTATTTAACTTTAATACTAAAGTTAAGTTTATCTTTCAACACCTCCTCTTAAACTTAATTTTTTTTTCATCCTTCATGCCTAGAAGCTTCTTGAATTTTTCAAACTTCATGGTTGGCAATGATTTTGTGAAAATATCCGCCACTTGGTCTTCACTAGTCACATGTATCAACTCGATATTCTTCTTCTTTACTTCCTCTCACATAAAATGAAATTTCACATCGATATGTTTGCTTCTTTCATGATGGACTGGATTTTTCGCCAACTCGATTGCCGACTTGCTATCCAAATAGATTGGTGTAGCCACATCTTGAGTGAGATTGATCTTCTTGAGTAATCTTCTTAGCCAAATTGCATGGCACACGTATGTCGCCGTCGCGACATATTCCGCCTCACATGTTGAAAGTGTCACAATAGGTTGCTTCTTTGATAGCCAAGTGAATGTCATATTTCCCATGTAAAATGCAAAGCCAGATGTGCTCTTTCTATCATCGGTATCTCCGCCCCAATCATTATCCGAATAGCAAAAAATTGTAAACTTATTAGCGAAATAATCATAAAACAAACCAAGTGATAGAGTACCTCGGATGTAGCGAAGAATTCGTTTGATAGTCTTCCAATGCGTCGATCTCGGCTCCTCCATGTACCAGCTTACTAAGCCGACCATATATAAAATATTTGGTCTAGTGCATGTCAAATACCGCAAGCTACCGACTAGACTTTTATATAAAGTCACATCAACTACCTTCCCTTTGTCATGCCGAGATAACTTCACTCCACAATCAACCGGTGTGCTAACCGGCTTGCAATCCTCCATCTTGAATCTTTTCAAAATTCCTTTTGCATAACCCTCTTGAGAAACAAAAATTCCTTCATCTCCTTGCTTTATCTCAAGACCAAGAAAATAGGACATAAGTCCCAAATCAGTCATTTCAAACTTTTTCTTCATGACCATTTTGAACTCATCAATCATTACACCGCTACTACCCATAAAAATTAAGTCATCAACATACAAAGATAAAATCAACATATCTTCATTTTCAATCTTCACATATAACGCATGTTCATAAGAGCATTGCACAAAACCGTGTGATTTAAAGTATTTGTTACACTTAACATCTTGTTTGATTTGTCGATTTACAAAACAATCTTGAATTTTATAATTTGTCTTGTTTGAGTTTTGTGCAGGGATTAACATGCAAATGGACCAGTGTATAAGAACCAAGACTAGTGCTGGGATACAAGAGGTTAATCAAGACTACATTAGACTTAAGTTAGACTCAAACTGGGTTAAATTGGTCAAGATAAATTGAGCTTAAACAACAAAAAAATTGTTTCTGCCCAGTGAATCGTTATAACGGTTCAGCAATCGTTATAACGATTCATCTCAATACTAAAAAAATATTCTAATGCAGAAACATTCTCAAAGAAACCAGAGTGTATCGTTATGTAACGATTCATTAATCGTTATAACAATTTATTAAATGTACAATGATTCTGTAATCGTTACAACGATTCATGAAACGTATAATAATTTGATAAATCGTTATAACGTTTCAGCTCAGTTGATCCAACGACTATTCTTTCTAAATCGTTATAACGATTCGTAAACTATTATAATGGTTCAGGCCGAAAAATAGTTTCTTCAAAAAATCTATTTGAAAAGGATCACCTCTCTCACTGAAGATGACTGATTAGTTGGAATTTGATCTATCTAGCAAAATTATTACTACAGAGAGCTTACTAGCCATATACAAAATGAGAGAGATAATTCAAAAGATTGATACACTCAATTAGTTAAATCTTTGTTAAAACTCAATCTTGCTTCTCTCTATTCTTCCAACTTGATCCTTCGTGATCTTCTTGAAAACATTCTTTTGAGCTGTAGTGCTCATCTTTTCTTGAGTGTGTTGTTACTCACATTTTGAGTGTGTTGTCACTCACCTTTCTTGAGTGTGTTGTCACTCGCCTTTTGAGTGTGTTGTCACTCACCTTTTTGAGTGTGTTGTCACTTTTGTTACCGATAGACTTGACAGCCCATTTTTGTAAGTGACCAAGTTCTATAAGTATAAAAACTCTTTTTAAATATATCGGCTCAAGCTCAATTGTTAGAGGTTGAGGGTCCCGGAGACGTAGACATTGTTAAAACCGAACTCCGTTACATCTTGTGTTCTTACTTTATCTTTACTTTCTTTTCTCATATTTCTTTGATTGCTATATTCTTGTGAGAATTGAATTGATTTAAATCGTACTCCGCTGCCATTACACTTGAACATTAAGTCCCAAATTGGTTTATACATTTCTATCTTAGGTTATTTATATTCTTGCACTATCTTGACCTTTCAATACCAACATCATAGGGCTTACAATTTCTATCAAAGTGGTATCAGAGCAGGAGCTCAGTTTTAATTGCTTTATTTGTGGTATTTTTGGTCCAAGATGACTTCTTTAATGCATGTAAAAGAATCCCCAACTCTAGGTCTTAATTGTAAAAATTTCAGTTTTTGAAAGAAATATATGGTGAACCACCTCAACATTCTAGGCCTTTAGGATGTTGTCCAACATGGTTATGTACCGTATTATGATCCTAGTAACCTCACAATGACACAAAATGTCAAAGAACTGAAATCTCAAAATGATTATGCCGTCAATGTTATCTTAAATTCGGTTAGTGAAAATATTGCTATACTATTTGGAACTACCGAAATTACTAGTGAAATGTGGGAAACCATATTGAATAGATTTAAGGGCACCATTCAAATGAAAAGAATAAAATTAATGGGTCTAGAATCTGAATTTAAAAATTTTTATATATAAAAAGGAGAATCAATTGAGAATATGTATTCAAGATTAATACATATTCTTAATGAATTTGATGAAGTCGGAGAATCTTTGTCTAATTCTAAGATTGTAGGCAAATTTTTTAGGGCAATGATGAGAAGACCAAGATGGGAGAGCATGATAAACATTTTAGAAGCAATGCAAGGCTCTTTTGGCGAATTCACACATGAAGAAGTATTCACTCATTTTCTATGCTTTGAGGAGAAGCTACGACAAAACGGAGAGCTCACACCAAAACTCAAAGAAATCGCACTTCAAGCTCAAAAATCTCCATCGCACCACTATTTGAGCAATACATCATCTAGCTCATCTTCTATGAATGATCAAGTCATTACGAAGATGTTTGAAAGAATGCTAAATCTTGAAAAGGAGCACAATGAGGAGCGAGATGAGAAAGAAATGACATGTATATGATTCTCATGTCATAAGGAAGGTCACACAATACATGATTGTTCCTTGGTCTTTCCAAATAAGAATAAGCAAAACTTTGAGAGAATTGATGTTATGCTAGCTACAAGCAACCATGTTAAGAAAAAGAAAGATGAAAGAAATCCACTTAATCTTGCCCTAATTGCGCAAGTGGAGGAGAGCTCATCCCTGGTGGATGTTGATGATATTATATCAAGAAACAACATCACCGATTTGTGCACATTGGAGATCCTACACGACATTGTCATATCTAAGAATATGAAGATGAACTCATTTGCACCTAAGGTACAAAATTCTCAAGAATTTCAATTGCACAATCAACTAGACCTTGCACTACATCCACTTGGGATGATAGTGATGATGATTATGTTGAGAATGATGATTTTTTTTGAAAATATAAATAATTTTGATGATGAGGATGTAATTGAATCTTTTGTATCTAGTTTAGAGAGTCCTATTCATGATTCATGTTCTCAAAAAGAGATAATTGAGAGACTTAAAAATAAAATTTTAGAATTTGAGTTAAAGATTCAATCTTATGAGTTTAAATTGTAAAATCTGAAAAAAAATTGTCAAATGCACTTAGGTGAAGTTGCAACATTAAAAATGAAAGCGCAAAATTTAGAAACTAAAAATAGGACATTAAAATCCTCATGTATTTCAACAAGTTTTACTTCAATGGATTTAGACAAGGTTATAGGTCAAAGGCCTAGCAACAAATCGGGTTTTGGATATAAGAAATCTTCTAAGACTTCAAATTGCCCTAAATTAAAAGAGAAACAAAGTCAAGGGTCAAATGCAAAAATTGTGAAATCTACTAAGACTAAATCTTTCAATAAGAAACACAATTATGCATTTCAATATAAGCAATTTGATAAAAAGATTAACAAAGGAAAAATGAATTTTCAAAGCAACAATGCTATATTTTTCAATCCTAGTTGGTCAAACAAATTGTATTTTAAAGGACCCAACGGATAGTTTTATGAGTTTAAAAATCAAAATAATTTTCAAACCAAAACTCAAAGATATGAGCATGAACGAGATGTTTCTCAAAAATATAAAAATATTTCTAAAGAAAAATCCAAGACTCAAGATCAAGGATTAAAAGAAAGCTACCAAAATATATTTGTTAAAGGTAGTAAGAAGTCTCAAACAAATGTATTCTACAATTATTGTTGTCATATTGGTCATATCTCACTTGATTGCAAACATAAAAAAGAAAACAACATCGTAAATGTTATTTGGGTTCCTAAAATTAAAAATTAGAGACCCATCATGCTTAATTGTCCCTTCAAGTCATATATGCAATATATTTAGGGAGAGTTAGCTAATGAATTATATTTTTTATTTTGAAAGTATTTTAAATTCTTTATCTTATATACGGTGCATATATTAAGGGGGAGCTAAATTGAAATAAATTCTTTATTCGTACTATTTTGCCTGATTTCCAAAAAGGGGGAGAAGTTTTTTGGTGAAATCCACATCATATGTTATATCTATGCACCAATGCATATTTTGTAAATCGACAAAAGAGGGAGATTGTTACACTTAACATCTTCTTTGAATTGTCGATTTGCAAAACAATCTTAAATTTTACAATTTGCCTTGTTTGAGTTTTGTGCAGGGATTAACATGCAAATGGACTAGTGCACAAGAACCAAGACTAGTGCTGAGATACAAGAGATTAATCAAGACTATATTAGACTTAGGTTTAGTTAGACTCAAACTAGGTTGAATTGATCAAGATAAATTGAGCTTAAACAACAAGAAAAGTGCTTCTACCCAGTGAATCGTTATAACGGTTCAGCAATCGTTATAATGGTTCATCTCAATACTAAAAAAAATATTCTCAAAAAAACCAGAGTGTATCGTTATGTAATGATTCAGTAATCGTTATAACGATTTGTTAAATGTACAACAATTCTGTAATCGTTACAACGATTCATGAAACGTATAACGATTTGATAAATCGTTATAATATTTCAGCTCAATTTATCC
>CAXKVV010000802.1:0-28580 GCA_964058805.1 Schoenoplectus triqueter
CATACATGTGTGATTGGAGAAAAAGAAGTAGAAAAAGCATAGAGAAAGAACTAGGTCGGAATTGAAATACAAATATCCCTAAAAAGGAAAATAAAGCAATAAGCAAAACGATAACGGTAGCTTGACTCATCACGCCAACTATCAATTTGTCCAATATAGCGCAGCACACATGGAGGAAGGACAAGGAACTAATCGGAGAGGAAGACGAGAGAAAGGGAACCGACACCTGAGACAGTGACTGGCATCAATGGGGGAAATGTGCAACCAAGGGGTGGCTTGGCCATTGCTGCTGGCCGTAGTGGAGGAGGAGGGTGTGGCCGAGCTGGGGTGTGAGTCGGACTGAGTGTGACCGGGTCTAACAAGGCTAAACAATTGGGTCTGCGCTACAGGGTTCGAGTTTGAGTAGAGTTGATTGCGAACTTGAGCTTTGGATGCACGGTTTGGAAGAGGGAGCATAGCAGAGAGGTGAGGGGACGAAGGAATAGTGAGGGTGGTCTTTGTGGTGAGAGGAAGCGGATCTGCTTGGCCTTGGTTTGGATCCAAGTGGCCACGGTGTGGGGGTTTATGGAAGATGGTGCCGACGAGGGAAGGTGGTGTAGAGGCGGGTGGTGGGCTGTGACGGGAATAGGTAGGAGTCTTGCTGTTTCACCGAGGTTGGGTGGTAGATCGGTGAGGTCAAGAAATAGGGGTCTGTGAGGGTAGAGGGGATGGTCATGGTGTGCGATCCACCGCTCCAGACCGACGACGTGCCAGAAGTGGAGAAGATCGGAGGTAGCAACGAAGCTCGGAAGTAACGGCAGAGGTCGGTGGTGAGAGGCGAAGAAACCCCTAGGTTTACCGAGATATTTGTATTTCATATTAGATGGAAAAAGTTAGAGGGAGTAGAAGGCAAGAGGAGGGAAAAGGAGGAGGAGAGAGAGGAGGGAAAAGAGGAGAAAGAGAGAGAGGAGGGCGGAGAAGGGGGAAGCGGGGGAAGCCGACCAGCGGCGCAACCTCCCGCTAGGGTTTTTCAAATTACTATATAGATTATTTTGATTTTCTATCCGTTTTAAAAAGTTAAGATGCTTTGTTATTGTTGTCTAATAAAACTATTCCTATTTGTGCAAAGCACCTTAATTAGGAAAAGGAAAAGGAATTTTTCGAGATAAAAAATGACTGCTAAAACATCACGTCACTGTGATGGAAAAGGTACATACATCTCAATTAGAGTAAGTGAAAACAAATCATGTCGCATAAATCAATTAGACAATTACTTATGAAGTGAGTGTTTTTTCACATACATGTTTGCACATAACATAAAAAGATATAGGGGTTTATTCCAAATAAATCCATATCAAGTATTATTGAATTTTGCAAATATAATAACAAATAGTATATTTGCAAAAGTCCGTTGGAATACTGACAAGAGGTATTTTATATTGCTATATTACAATGAAAAAAAAAGAGAATCTAATACTAATATATAAAAACTAACACCTACCTGAAAATTACGGGATCCACTCGATGTGTTAGACTGAGATGCAACATACTCTAACACCTCGTAGATTCTACTTTGACCATAAGTTGCAAACCTCTGGAAGAAGAGGGATGCAATGTCAGAAGCATGAGTATGCATCTCAAGTAGGTGTCGATCAATCCGGGTCTCATGTCTTGACAAGTACGGCCGGAAGAATGTATCATACACATATGTAGCTCCCTGTGATTATAAAGCAGTTTACATATCCATGCCACTGAAAAAACACTTAGCACGCCATTACCTTCATACTAATTTGGTGTGCTACTATGAATGATAATAGATTATAATTGAGGACATGAATACATAATAGAGCTAAATTGAGGCTTAAGTACAGAAATAAAGTTTTTTTTTTCTGTGTACAGAAATGAAGATTAGTTGATTAAATTACACCTTAACTGAAACATATTATTTTTAATAATTTTACTAAAATGTCTAGCATGCACAAAACTCCGCCTGTGTAGACTAGTTTCTGCATAGTTTGTCCCAAACCAGGATAAAGAAGGAGGGTTGCGGTGGGTGTGGCGAGCCCTACACTAAAACAGCTGATCTTTATGGAAATGAAACCCAGTCAATTTTTGTTGGGGCATCACCCTCTTAGCGACGCGCCATATTGAAACCCGGATATGGCGATAAGAGAATAAGGGTCGGATCGTCACCGCCTTAGTGGCGCGCCATATTGGAATACGGATATAGTGACAAGTGAGTGAGGGCCGGATCGTCATCACCTTAGTGACGCGCTGCATCGGCGCCCAGATGTAGTGTCAAATGAACAAGGGTCTTCACACTTGACTCGATGAGTGCGAGGGGCAAGAAAGCTAGTTGGGGAAAGTAAGATTCGTTTAGGTAGTTGGAATGTAGGGTCCTTAACAAGTAAGCTAAGATAGTTAGTTGATACTGTGATTAGAAGACGCGTTAATATCTTATGTGTTCAGGAGACTAAATGGACGGGTCAGAAGGCTAAGGAGGTGGAGAATACGAGCTTCAAATTGTGGTACACAGGAAAAGAATGAAGTAGAAATGGTGTAGGCATCTTAATTGATAAGAGCATCAAGAATGGAGTTATCGCAGTTAGGAGACAAGGGGACAGGATCATTATGATCAAATTGATTTTTGGAGATTTGATCTTAAATGTTATCAGTGCGTATGCCCCACAAGTAGGTTTGAGCGATGATGTTAAGAGACGATTCTGGGAAGACTTAGAGGACATGGTTAGAGGAGTGCCTAGCAGTGAAAAACTCTTCATTGGAGGAGATCTTAATGGTCATGTTGGCACAGTTAGAGGGGGGTTTGAGAGGGTACATGGGGATTTTGGATATGACGAACAAAATCAAAATGAAGAAGACATCTTGAACTTCGCTGTAGCTTACGATCTCATGGTAGCGAACACCTTCTTTAGAAATAGGATTTTAGAATTTAGAATTTAGAATTAGGTTTTAAAATAGGATTTTAGAATTTAGAAATAAGTTTTATATTAGAGGTTTATTGGACTATTATTATTATTGTTATTATTGTTATTACTATTAGCATATTATCATCATCATTATCATCTTTATTTATTATTATTATTATTATTATTATTATTTTATTTATTTATTTATTTTTCTTTCATCATATTCATTATTATCACTGATATTTGAGATATTTGATCTTATACTTTCCGATTGGGTTTCATTTCTAGTCTACCCCAATTTATTTAGAATTAAAGACTTTATTGTTGTTGTTGTCGTCGTCGTCTAGCATGCACAACTACCTGTTATAACAGCAACTATTGGTAAAGAAAAATTACCTTTGTCTTGGGATACCAGAGGAACAAAATGAATGCCAACTTTGCTTCGCTATACATTGGTAACCTAGATAGAGAGCATTAGTCCAAGAAGCTTCACAAAACATTTGAAACAAATTTGTAACAAATATTAGTACAATGCATTACCATGAAACAAAATTATCAGCAACCCTCTCAAAGACACTCAGAATGGCAATCAATATCCTGCACAGTAGAAAGTAGAAAAAAGAAGCGCATGGTAAGCTAACTAATTCATGAAAAATCAATAATTAAAAAAACAAAAGTAGTAAAATGTACCAGTATTGGCACCAAAAACGCAATTGATCGATCTCTGGTTTATTTAATTCAACAGTCTTATAGCAATCATAAGCCGGATAGATGTAGCCCAAAACTAGTCTGTCCACAGTACAGAAGCAATTATCTTACATGTGAAGTTGCAACAATAAGAACTCTCATAATGTTCCGTAAATCATGAAAATAAGTCAAATGCACTAATATACAATATAAATATAACAATGTTTCAGTATATTTTACATAGTAGTCTTCAAAACACTTAAAAATAATTCGCTGCTGATATTTCTTCATATGTGGAAATGGAGAAGACATTTTGGCCTAAGTTCCACACAAATAAAATTAAGGGGTTTGGAGGATAAATCACATGCTTTTCTGAGAGGTACTATATTTCTCACCACCACCAACAACAACAGCAGCAACAACAACAACAAAGCCTTTAATCCCAAATAATTGGGGTAGGCTAGAAATGAAACCCAATCCGAAAAGGTACTATATTTCTCACATTAAGTGAAAAAGAAAAACAAATTTTGTAAAGGTTCCCTACTGACACATCATGTATAGGTATAGTACCGTTAAAGGCCTAGGCAGTAAATTAATTTAATTTTTTGTTTTTCTGCATTTTATCAAAATTAGAACTAGAAAATAAATAAATAAAATTGTGATTTCTTACATTAGAGGCCTCGTTAGAAATGCTAAGACCATTTCTGACACTGCTGTAATAGAGTTTGCACAAAAGAGAAGGTAGCTAAGCCCTAAAAAGAGCAAATAAAAGAAAAACAATATGGATAAATAACATGAAAAATTAAAATTTAATAAACAAAATAATCAAGAGTACCATAAGCAGTTACTTTGGCAGGAACTTCATTAAGTACACCAAATTAACAGGCATTAATACAAGTAAAGTAAACATGAGCCAGTTAAGCTAATATAGCCTAAGTAAGTCAATTTTTGGTCCAATGACGACAACGAGAAATAACTAAACCCAAATTTAAATTTGACAGTTGTGCCCATGAATTGTGCAATATCCTCAATTAATAGACTTAGCCTCAAGTTACCACATTAAATATGCAATTAAAATCTTGAGGAAGCAATAGTAATAACAAAGAAAGCATATTTTGGAACCGATCTGTACTATTCGTTTTCTTACTCTTGTAGTTTCTTATTGAAAACTACAATCAACTGTTAATATACCAGAAATTACCGAAAAGTGATCAATATATAACGAAAATTGGGGAAATTATAGTGGCTAATCAACATACGTACCAGTACCCTGAATTTCGCTTTCCTTTGCAACAAGCGACTGGAGAGTGGAGAGGGATAGAGTCTTAGAGAGAAAAGAGGAGGCCCGGAGGGGAAGGAGAGAATAAAGTAAACCGTGCACGGTAGGAAGTAGTAGACTTTGGATAGGTTTTGGTTTTCGCTTCAAATACGAATGTATGGAGGGTGCTTACATTTGTTAAATAAATGGGTATCTCTCTTCTAGAAGACTTCTACTAGGCCTTCTTTTGATTTGAGGTCAATAACTCAGCCCGTAATTTCTCTTCTAGAAGACTTCTAGGCCTTCTTTTGATTTGAGGTCAATAACTCAGCCCGTAATTTCTCTTCAAATCCTCACTAAGATCCGTCTCTGATTCTAAGCCACATACTAATCTTAAAGGAAAATATTAAAACCATAATGTTTTGTAAATCGTACAATTGTTTTTTTGTCAGTAGCGTCACAAATTAGGGTCCCTGCTCTTCAAATCCCACTTTTCCTAGCTCTTCTCTTTGAGAGCGGGTTCCATTAAAAATCATAATTAAATATAACTCATCATTATTAGGGCCGGAGCCAGCCATGATATTTTTTTGTATAATTATTTTTAAAGTTAAGTATATTTCTATATTTTTTTATAATGAAAGTATAATTTTAGAAGTGTATTTTTAAAAATATTTTTCAAGACATGATATTTTTTTTAAACTTTTTTAAATCATAAGTCTATTTATTTTTTAAAAAAAAAACATTTACGGTGGAGAAATTTCCTCCCCTTATCAAGATGGCTCTGCAACTGAGTCACTGATTGTCAGAAAGAAGAGCAGAAAAGATGAGAGATTTAAAAAGCAACATATCTCAGTCCCACTCCCACATATGGGACCACAAGTTTAGACTTGTTAATGTCGATTGAGTTAGCTTCAATTTAACGCGTATGGTTACATTAATCTAGAATAAAAAAAAAATATATATATATATATATGTATATATAAACGTCGATAAAGTTATGGATTGTCCAGGTACATACATGATACTAATTTCAATTTTAATGGATTCCTCATTCCTACCAATGCTCAAATATTTGCGCACTCGAAAAATCAATTAATGTGGACAGAGTGTAAAGGAGGGTTGTACTCACACTTGCACAGTGCCTTTTGGTAGATATACTCTTCTTGCAAGTTGCAACCAACCAAAATTAAATGGCCCCACGGGCCACGGAGGAATAACTTTTTTTTTCTCGGTTCATTTCCCAAGAGAAAGATAGAAAATTTAATCGTTTTTATATGAAAATTTTAATCTTTTTTAATCCTAATATATTAATTATTTTTCAAATTTTATCTTTTTGTTCAATTTTTCATTTTTCATTCTTCATTCATCTTTTATTTGTTATTTTTCTAAAAAGAAATTATTAACATTTATGTCACTCTTCCTTGTGTCATGAATTACATAAGAATATGGCCATTCCATTTGGTATTATGGTCATTTACTCGCTTCTCTCTATCTATCTATATAAACCCCAGTATAAGTATATATTCCTCCCCTCCGTCCTCCCACAACTAGAAATTAATCTTCCGAAACAAACATCAACTGAGAAAAGTCAAGAATGGCAAACCCTAAGGTCTACTTCGATATGACGATCGGCGGAGCCCCTGCTGGTCGGATCGTGATGGAATTATATGCCAATGAGGTCCCTCGCACTGCAGAGAATTTCCGTGCTCTCTGCACCGGCGAGAAGGGCGTCGGCAAGTCCGGCAAGCCTCTTCACTACAAAGGATCTGCGTTCCACCGTGTCATCACTGACTTCATGTGCCAGGGAGGTGATTTCACACGCGGCAACGGCACCGGTGGTGAATCCATTTACGGTGAGAAATTTGCAGATGAAAGGTATGTTGCTTAAACAAATTTGGTTATTGATTCCTTTCTCGGATATTTGTCCTCCTTTTCATTTTAAATGGTCAAACTCTTGGACAATGTCAAACATATGACAAAATTGCAATTATGACTTACCAAATGGCCCCCCAAAATTAAAAGTATGATATAACAAATGTACCAAATTTACACATGAACACAGGTTTGTGAGGAAGCATACAGGGGCTGGAATTCTATCAATGGCAAATGCCGGGCCAAACACAAATGGATCGCAATTTTTCATCTGCACTGTGCCAACACCATGGCTAGATGGGAAGCATGTCGTGTTCGGCCAAGTTATTGACGGAATGGACGTTGTCAAGGCCATTGAGCGTGTCGGGTCCCGCAGTGGTGCTACCTCCAAGCGTGTTGTCATCGCCGACTGCGGTCAATTATCCTAGATCCGTACCGATTTTGTTTGGATTTATAATAAAAATAAATTGAGTGAGGTTTATCTTATGGAAGGTTGCTTATGCTGTGCCCATCCAGCTGTGTTTGTAACCCCATGGAGTCTTTCATGATTATTTACTTAAATTAACTTGGATGATTACATTAACACTCGTGAAAAATCAAATGCTTGTTCCTTGTTATTCTATTTCAGCACAAACATTTCACTCCATCGGCAATAATTCGTGCAGGAAATAACTCCTAATTACTTGGATACTTAGATTTAATATTGGACATAAAATTTATCAAATTTAATTCTTTCTCATGAGTTAATTATTATATTAAATTTTTATTTGATTTTGGCATGAGTTAATTATACTGTCGTTTGCTGGATTTGCTCTAAATTTTGGTGTCAGTTTTCTTATATAATTTCATGGATATAATTGTTTTATTCCAGGCGGAAAGTTCTCTGCTCTCTGCTCTGCATTTTTGTTATTTTTCCACAAGATCCATTGATGGTCGATACTGTTAGGGCTGCATAAAAAGTTCAGGTTCGTGGTTCAGTTAGGTCTCGAGCTAATTTGGCTTGATAGTTAAATAAGCTGAATTTTAGTTGTATTTGCTCGGCTCGTGGTTCAAGTCGGCTCGAATAATAATAGTTTATATTTTTTTTACTGTTAAATTTTAATCAATAATTCATCTCTCATTATTTCTCATCATCTCACTATCTTAGCAGTTTAACGACTCATCTTACTCATTCATGACTCGACTCATATATGTAACTTGATAGTTTTTTACTAGTTCATCCGTTCAAATTAATGCAACAAAAATATCATTAAAAATATAGTTTACTGATGTATTAATTTTGTATCAATTCATGTGTTAGTCTTATAGATGTATCAATCTTATAGTTTGTAGATGTACTAAATACTAAATCTAAAAAATAAACCGAGTAAACGTGCATACATTGGATCATGATCCAGTTGTAAAAAAATTGTTCCATTATGATCATTCCATCTAATCCAAAAAAACCACTAAAATAAAGGATAAAGCATATAGCTTATCTGAACCCGAGAGGTCACCTGCAGACATCCATATATCAGTTAGAGAATTTAGGGATGAAGAAATATGTCTCCTCAAGTGTAATGAAAGAAGTCCAAACATATTACATCACAAGACGCTCAAGAAATAAATGATGCATGTATTTCATAGAAGTACAAAAAACACATGATAGATCTCCTCTCCATCTATGCTTTGCTAAATTATCTCGAGTGAGAATTTTATTTTGTAATACCAATCACATAAAGCATTTGATTTTAAGAGAACTTCAAATCCCATAACAGTAATAACATCTTATTTACCTCATAATCCATGAAAAAAGAGATACAATAATTTAACCGTAAACATCCCTTGAGATTCTTAAGACCAAACAGCTATATGAGGATCCATAAAAGCTATCAAAGATTTTAAATAAATATCGTCTGAGCCTTTTCATTGCGCAAATGCACCAAAAAGTAGTCGGATATATAATTTTCAATCCTAAGAATCTTAAAAAAGGTTGGTGAAGCTGTATTAAAAATAATATAATTTATATCTAACCAAAGTGTATAACATCCTGCACTTATTAGCTTGTGATTCATATGAGAAACAATTTAACTTGCTGAAGTATTTTTTATCTTCTAGTAATTACAATTTGTTCACTATTTTTTTCTTTCTAAATATAAAATACAATGAAGAATAGATTCACTAGTGCAATTTATGCTCCCCACTATGAATGACTGAAATCGCTCTATTCCCGTCCTATTCCTCTACACAAGAAGCTGAACCAAAAAAAATCCAGCGAATATTTGCTATTTGTTTAATTTCACTCTTGGAGATCACACGTCTTACCCCCTCACTTTGCAGTTTATTTGCAGAAGCTTTATAAAATGTTGCTATATGTAATGTACAAATCCATACGCCAAACTCAATTCATAGATTGAAATTATCGTATGACAAAACTCACCAAGCAAATTCTAGCATCTTGCATCTTGCATCTTGCATGACAAGGCCTAGAAGCAGAGCTCACGCAAATCCATATATCCAAGAACCACAGCAACATCATCATCATCCACTCAAGATTATATTATCATTAACCATGTTCCCACAAAGAGCAATCCGAACTAAAACACCACAACAGACAGAGACTAATCCAGCACAGAAACAACAACAGGAATAAACAATCCTTAGCAATATCCCACAAAAAACACCATAACCTAATGACCAAAACCCTAATCATGAGGTGAGAAGGTATATGATACATGCAATATCATATAAACCAAAAAGGGTAAGACAAGTAAGCTTATTTGGAAGGACAGTCACGGGCAATGTGACCCCCCTCCCCACAGTTGTAGCAGGAGCGGTCCCCTCCCCCGCCGCCGCCACCACCACCACGACTGTAGCCACCACCTCCACCACCCTGGCAATCACGGGCCAGATGACCCTGTTCACCACAATTATAACAACTGCCCCCGCCACCGCCACCGCCACGATTGTAGCCACCGCCTCCACCACCCTGGCAGTCACGGGCCAGATGACCCTGTTCACCGCAATTATAGCAACTGCCCCCGCCACCGCCACCACCGCTGCCACCATTCTGGAAGCAATCCCGGGCCATATGGCCAGATTCACCACACTTGAAGCAGCCCCCACCTGAGTCCAAGGAATTTATAGTCAGCATAACAACTATATGTAACAGCAACAATAAGTCATGCAAAATATTAGAAACCATGAGCTGAAACAAAACATACAAGCATATGAACAGTCCACAATCCAGCACGGGAATTATATGTGCCAGGACTATTATCCACATTTATATAAAACAATAGCCTGATTAGTGCTCCTTATTTGGAAGTGACAAACGTTTAGCAGAGATTACAGGTCAAATGGAACATGACCAGCCTTAGACACTTTAATCAATCACTGACTGCTATATCAAATTTCTTTTTTTAATTCCAACTATATTCACATTTCAAGGCTTAAATAACAGCACATGACCCCCCACTTCAAATTGAGCATTATGACAAACAACATTTGAACAGCATGCATACATGATCATGACTGTGTAAAAAATTTCCATAAATCGGTTGATGTAATAAGAGAAAATCATACGCTACTCTACAATGTGTGCCCTAAGTTACAACAATGACCACAAGACAGGATTAAACAGTGGAACACTGTATTAATAACAATAACCCCCACTGATTCAAACTACTAGATCCGCAAAGTAGAACATAGACGTCACAAGAGGGGGGGGGGGGATGGACAATAGATAAAAATATCACATAGAACTCGGATCTCATCAAAATGAGATCCCAAAGCAGATCTAAACAAAACTCTTACCAAAGAAAAGCGTGACTGTAATATTATAAACGATTAGGGTCCCAAAGGAAAACGATTTATTTATTTCTCAAAAAGGCAGTGCACAAACCAGCCAAAACGACACCCCGAATAGCACCGACCACTCGGTCCTCGGTTTACTACTCAAACCCATTACTGCGAAGTCGTATTTAACATAAATAGGGAACACATGTACCTTGACCACCACCTCCACCATAGCCGCCTCCACCATAGCCTCCGCCGCCACGGCCGCCTCCACCTCTGCCACCACCATTGAACCCGTAACCACCACCACCACTTCTATAACCGGAGCCGCCACCGCTTCGACCACCCCGACCACCGCCACCACCGGATCTCGCACCAGATACGCTGGATCCATCGGGTCCGGTCACATCCACCGCCTTGGTCCGGCCATCGTCACCTTCGGAGACAACGTACTCAACTGATTCCCCCTCAGCCAGTGTCCGGTAGCCATCGGACTTGATCGACGACTGGTGCACGAAGAGATCCTCACCGCCGTCTTCAGGAGAGATGAATCCAAAACCCTTGGTATCGTTAAACCATTTGACTGTTCCCTTAAGCCTGGAACCTTCTTGCTCCATCGATATTGATAGGTTAGAGATCGAGAACCCTAACCCTAACCCTAACCCAAACAGAAGAGAAAAGAACGGAACGAGAAACCCTAACCCTAGGTTGAAGCCTTTATATTCCTCGGTATATTTTTGGTGAATATTTTATTTGCTTCGGCGGGATTAAATGTTGAGAAATACGGGCTATTTATAGGGGATGGGGCCTACATACCCAGAAATTAAACTGAAATAATCAGATATTCTTCACGCTCCCAGAGAGTAACCATAATCGTAATAACAATGGGGGGACGTTTTTAGAGTATTATCATATTTATTTAAAATTATTTTTATTACACTTTTACATATTAAAATTAGACTTATGAATATTTTTATTTATTAAAATAAATAAATAATGAAATATTAATGAATGTTAATAAATAATATTAATATATTAGTTAGTTTATCATCATTTATATAAAAACATCCGAACTCAAATATATCTCTATTTTATTTGTACAAAATCAAAATATAATCATACAATCAATTTCAACATGATTTTAAAATAAATTAATTAATTAATTATAAACATCTCTTGTCATAATAATATTTTATCTAAAATAAAATCTTGCATTGTCCCATGTACTCTACAAAATATTATTTAAACGTTATAATTTTATGAAACGATAAAATCTGAAAAAAAATAATTATTATTATTTATAATTCATGATAATTAATTCACAGAACTTGGGCAACTAACACAAAAAAAAATTTATAGGAGATGATTTTTGGCAATCTTTTTTAATAATTTATTCTATAAAACAAACGGATGCAAAAATGATCTTCGTCCATATTTTTACTCATTTACTTAATAAAAAATATTACCTTTATCCATATTAAATAAGTTATCAAAAAAAAATTATTCATACCTACCTCATCGAATAAGGGTAAATAAATAAAACAATATCATTGATACGCCTAGGCATTTTGTTCTTGGCTTTTTGCAAATCACACCTGATAATCATAATATTATTATCTTAATTAATGTTAGCGGTTGTCACCTCATACATGTTGTATGGTTTAAACAGGGGTGTTAATGCGTCGGGTCAAGTCATTATTATTTTTTTTTGCTCGATCCGATTACATTCAGGTCAAAACATCTTGATCTATATCCAACCTGGCCGGGTTACGTGTCGACCCCATCCGACCCGTATAAAATAAATAAATATTTTTATATTATTTTAAGCAATTTAATATTAATTAATTTATAATTTAATCTTAATTAATGTATAATTAATATATATTTAAGCTTTAATTAGAAATAAATCACAAAATTACTTTAAAAATATAATTAATCGGATCGAGTTGGATTGACCTGATCTGATTCGGGTCAAAAAAATTTGACCCATACCCGACCTATTTATCTTCAGAACATGACGAGTTGAGTCGGGTTTCCGATCGAATCGGATTAACCCGACGGTTCGGATCAATAATATGATTTTAAAAAGTTATTTCGCAGTAAAATTATCTTAAGCACCAGAGACCAGAGCATTATAAGTAAATTATAACACACATACCCTCCTAGACTAAATTAGTGATAGATTAATTCCAAATTCGTGTTGAAATGGTTTCATATATTTTTTATGGTAGCAGATACAAAGGATCAGGGTAACATATCTGTTAGATTTCATGAAAACCGCAGGCAGCTCAAATTTCTGCTTGAGGGACTGCATTTCAATTATCATGGTCTAGGAACTATATTTTCTGAAAATCATAATGCTATGAAACCTAATCCTAAATTAGTGAATATCGAGATGGGCCAACTGACAATGGCTACATCAAATTTGATTTAAATAACTAGAGTACCAGTTACAGTAAGCTAATAGATCTATTATTTATACATAAGCACTCCATGGATAGACCAAAGTCCCACTCAATTAATTGATCTAGAAATAAATTGTTGCATTATATTTCAATAACAAAACAAAATTTTAACTAGCCTCCTTAAAAAGAGAAGAGAAGATTAAAAAGAGAAGAGAAGAAGATAGAAAATAAGATACCACATATATTATGCCAATGCCATGGCTTGAAAATTGAAATCTCTCAGGCAAGAACTTGTAAATAGTGCATTTGACTGACACCACCGCGCCATTAAGCTAGCTGTAAGTGTAAGGGTAAGGCTGCTAGAGAGAGAGAGAGAGAGGAGCACATGATGACTTTCTTTTTGTATGAAATGGGTGGTGTGGATGTGGTGTCGATATGATGTGCTCACTCTAGCAAACAAATGTGCTCATGTGATCAACATCAACATCAACATCAACATCAACATCACAGCCTAGGCTAGCTCCGCATGCTATGGATCAAAGTGCCGTTAATTTATTAATCAATGATAATGATTTTCACTATCAACCTTCCTTCACTAATCTCATAGAAAATATATATTTACGGTCCGTTTGGCAAATCAAGGAATAGCTTTGGAAGAGTGGTAATTTTGGAAGAGTGATAGAATAATATTTTTTTTGAAAGAGTGGTATTCTTGACTATTTGGAAGAGCGAAAATATCGTTTGACAGTTGTTACTCAGAATAGTTAAAATATGAATAATTATGATACTAATAATAATAATAATAATAATAATAGTAAAATAATAATCATAATAGTAAGATAATAATAATAATAAAGTAATAAAAAATAATCATAATAAATAATAATATTATAATAGTAATATAATAAAAATATAAACATAATCATAATATAATAATATAATAATAAAAAATTATAATTACAATCATATTTATAATAATTTAATTTTAATAATATAATCATAATATAATAATCATAATCATAATCATGATAATAATAATTATAGTCATGATCATAATAATATAACCATAATCATAATTATAATAATATAATAATAAAAATATAATCATAATCATAATCATACAAATAATTATAAATAATTATAATTATAATAATATAATAATAAATTAATCATAAATATAATCAACATATAATAATATAATACAACATAATAAAATAATAATAAAGTAATAATAATCATCATAATATAATAATAAATAATCTTCATCATAATAATATAATAATTAAATAATTATATTTATATTCATAATATAATAATATAATATTAAAATTATAATGATAATAATAATAAATAATATAATAATACTAATGGTAACGATAATATAATAACAATAATGATAATAATAATTTAATAATAATAATATAATGATAATAATAATAATAAATAATAATTATAATATTAATATAATAATAAATTATAATCATAAATATAATATAATAATATAATAATACTAAATCATAATCATAATCATAATATAATAATATAAAATAATATAATCAAACAATAATCGCTATTCCGACGAGAGCTAATCCGGTATTCCACCTATAAGTTGGTATACCGGATTAGCACTATTCCGTACTCTTCTATTTAATATAAAATTCGTTTGGCAAATTAATTCGTCAGAATAGCTATTCTATTTCAACTTTTTGCTATTCCATTGAGTGCCAAACAGTCCCTTAGTTCCGCGGAAGAATCTCCCATATAATTAAATATAACTCAATCCCACACGAATCCAGTGCAATTCGGAACGAATCCCATTTTTTTTTATTTTTTATTTTTGGTAATTTGCTCTTAGGCTTTGATTGATTCGTACCAGAAATATGTTACATGACGTTACATGAGATTGAAAAGAGAGAAAATCCATCCTATATACATTCGATTTTTCTAATTCTATCCAAATTAGCTAGCTGGTGGGCTTCTGAATTTCTTTCCCTGTTTACATGAAAGCACATATAGACTGTATTCTCCTTGAATAGTAGCCGGGTGGTTCTAACTTCTAACTGTCAGGTGAGTCTACCACTGGAGACTTATTGGTGGGTCCTTTGAGTTCATTAGAAACACCAATTCACAAGAGTCTATATTAAACACACAACCTGTAATTCTCAGCTCAGTACTTTTTTTCACCGCTGCAAGCAAAGCTTGGGCTTCCATGTGAAAACACGAAATAGCATTGGAGTGCTGCAATTGAACATTATGTAAGCAAATCCACCTTCATCAGGTTCTTTAAACGAGCCATCAACTCAACATTGCACATTAGTATGCATGAATTGATTTTCATTTGCCAAAATAGGTTGAGGTGGCATATTTGCCAAGCGTAAGTAGGACTGCATAAAAAAGTTCGGCCTCTTGGCTCGGTTCAGGTTCAAACTAAAATGATTCGAGCTAATTTGGTTGGAGTTATTCTAGCTCGATCGTAAAATGAGCCGAGTTTGAGTTGGGGTCAGTCCAGCTCGTGGCTCGACTCGGCTCGAATAATAATAGTTTATATGTTTTTTTTGTCAAACTCTAATTTGATAATACATCTCTCATCATCTCCCCACCTCAGCAGTTTAAAGACTTCTCTTACTCGATGATGACTTGACTCATATATCTGACTCGATAGTTTTTTATTGGTCTATATGTTCAAATTAGCGTAGCAAAAATGTCATTGAAAATATAATTTGTTGATATACTAATTTTATACCAATTTATGTACTAATTTTGTAGATGTACCAACTTTATAGTTTGTAGATATACTAAATTTAAATGTCAAACATAGTCAACGTATATGCATTAGCTCGTGAGCTAGTTCACGAGCTAACTTGAATAGTAATGAGCCGAGTTTGAGTTAAATTTTTCAGCTCAAAATGTTTTACGACCTCGACTAGACTCGATTCAAATTTTCAAAAACCGAGCTTGAGCTAAATCCGACTTACTCGAACTCAACTCATTTGCAATCCTAAACGTAAAAATTTCATATCAACAACCATTGGTGCTGCCTGACGCAGTATTCGTTGTTAAATAATAGCCTCCCCTTCAAAGACATAACAACATCTAGCTTTCCAGATGCACCGGAGAATTCCCTGTAATGCATCTGTTCTGAGGTTCAGAGATGAAGCAAAACGGGTGCAACGAGCTGTAGGGCAAAATAATAAGAGTGGAGATCCATTGACAATGGGTTATTTTAACAAACTTGACAATGAACCTCTAAATAAATATAAAAAAAATTTAAAACAGAAAAAAAAATTATAGATGTATTCTTCTATCATTTGATTGATGGTCATTCAAATTTCATATAATTTCATTATCGTTTGATAGTTCATCAAAGACCGTTAATTTGAAATCGTTGTAAATTATATGAAAATTTGATGGTCTTTGATGGACTATCAAACGATAATGAAATTGTATGAAATTTGAATGACTATCAATAGAAGAACATATCTATAAAAAAAATTTCTATTTTTAAGATTTTTTTTGTATTTTTTTAGAGGTTCATTGTCAAGGTTGTCAAAATAATCCATTGTCAACTGAGAGTTTTTTTAGTAAATGAGAAAAAAACATCGAAACTGGCCAAACAAAAACACCCAATCTTTTGCAGCCCTAGCCTAGACCGAGTTTGAAACTCGGTCCCAGTTTTTTTTTACGTTTGTGTGTTATTTTCAAAATAAAGTACAATAGTTAGTAAATTGATCTAAAATATTATAACAAGAATTAAAATAAAGGTTTACAAAGCCAAATATAAGCACGATTAATATATTATTCTTAAATAATGTCAAATAAATTGAAATATTACAACAATAATTAAAATCTAATTATTATGACAAATATAACGATAAAAAACATAAATAGACTAGTAATTTAAATCATGCTCTGCTGGAACGAGCTCGATCTCGAGTTGGCATCATGTTGATACGACCATACATTTCATCCATAACCATTGGAATGACTATTTTCCTTCTCCTTTCTTTGTTGATTTTTGCTAGATCTGGCCTAATGATCGGATCATTGTACATTGGTCAATCTCGTCTATTACCATAACTACGCCAATGACCAAACCATACGTTAATATAATACTAGATGGTATAATATGGACTAACGTACTGAGTGTAATTCAGCCTTCTGAATGAACAAACAACAAGCAAGTGGTCGCATGGGATGCCGGTCAATTACGATTTCTGACACTAATAATTTCCAATTCCTGTCATTACTAATTCAACCTCATATTTCATTTCACCCTTTTATCCCTATTATTCAAATAGATATTATAAATTAACGCTTAAATTGTGAAGTTAAATAAAAAATAATAATATAAGTATAGAATATTACCGTCTCGATAAATCCATTTCTATTGTAAACATCGTAGTTGTTGATACCCCAATACAGTGGTACGACATTGTAAGTTCTCCCCTTATCACCGCGATGTTTTATCAGTCCGGTGACTTGTGTGAGAATATCAGACCTTTGGTGACTCATGCATATTTGCGTTTGGTTGCACCGTTGTTATTTCTATTTCGAGAACAATAACTATTTTGTTGTTCTTGTGTTTGGATGGGTCAGGAATAACAGAATAACTACTATTTTTGAAATAAGAATAACAGTTGTGTATCCAAACACAAATTTGTTGCTCCGGAACAGTGAAATAGCTGCTATTCTGTTATTTCTGTGATGAGGATGTAATAACTGTTGTTCTTCTCAACTCTCCGTTACTATTTCCAACAACAATTCAAATAATAATCCTAAATAGCATTATATTTTTACTATTTTCACGCTAATAAAAAAATAACTATTTTTTCACCACCCTCATTTGCTATTTTCAATTCCTCTATTCTTACGCTAATGTTTGCACGATCTAAACACACCTTAATTGGTTTTGATCGGAATTCGGACCGAGATTGAGATAGGGAAGCATTATTATTAGGTTGTTGCACATTTCAAGGAAGGAAAAGCAAAAGAATACAACGAATATATATATATATATATATATATATATATATATATATTCCTCGCTTTTTATTAGTCTCCGTTTCTTCCGCCGGCCGCCGGCCCCTCAATTTATTCTTCAAAACCCTAAACCCACAGAATACACCAGCGCACGCGCTCTCTGTCTCTCTATCTCTCTATCTGTTCCCCCGCTTCCTCTAGCATTTCATGGCATCAACCCTGCTTTCGCCAGATTGCTGCACCTCAGCCACCACGGCGCGCCACCTCATCCCCTTGAAGCGCAAGCTAATACCCGCCGCCGTTCGCTTTGTCAGCTTCGAGCGGTCTCTCTCTTCTCCATGGACTCCCTCTCTATGTCTCTCTCCGTCTGTCTCGAAGCGTCGGACTGCAGTCTCAGCTGTTGACTCTGGTATGCTTTTGTTTCAGTTCAAGTTATGTCCTTTGGTTATTGTCTAGGTTTCTTTTTATCAGATATGCAATTTGTGGTGCATTTTGATTAGGTAAATTTTCTTCGTTAAAAATAAGATGCAAAGCTGATTAGAAGCAACATTATCAATTTTTTATTTTTAAACTGACAACTGGAATGCATTAGACTCGATTAACTAACGAAGAGATGGTTTGCAATTTGCAAATCTGAGAGCTTGATAAATTAATGGAAAACATCTGGTGAATATTCAACTCTGTAAGAATGTGCATTTGGACTTGTTTTAACTGACAATTTGAAGGATTGAGATAATGAAAGCTTGATATAACTCAATAGTGATGTTTATGGAATATATATTTTTTAAAATTTTGTAAGAAGGTCAAGTCTATATGGCATTTTGACAGGTCAAGATGCAAAGTTGTATACCCTTTGATTGGTTATTTTTAGCAAAATCTATTTTCTAATGCAGAAAAATATATATTTTGTTTTCCAAATTATAACATTAGAGCAAAAATCATTCTTTTATGATCAACCTTTCATTCATTTAGGGTCGATGACAGCCATGGACACTACTGCAAAAATAATTGATGGTAAATTAATCTCTAAACAAATAAAGGATGAGGTTTCAGCTGAGGTTACACATTTGAGAGAGGCAACAGGTGTGGTACCAGGCTTGGCAGTGATCTTGGTGGGGTCCAGGAAGGACTCTCAGACATATGTCAGAAATAAGAAGAAAGCATGCGAGGCAGTTGGCATTAAGTCATATGAGGCTAATTTGCCAGAGGATTGCACAGAATCTGAGGTGCTGAGGCATATAGAAGAGTTCAATAAAGATCCCTCAGTTCATGGAATTTTGGTGCAATTGCCTCTCCCTCGTGTAAGTTATTGTATTAAATTAATAATTATTAATTTATTATTATCAAGTACTGCTACCATTCTTTTTATTATGGACTGTTGGAGTTGGAATTATTAATGTTGCATCTGTTTGCTCTTTACAACATTACATACTATGCAAGGTCTTGGTACTATATCTATTTGAAAAAAAAAAATAGTACAGAAAACTCACAAATAGAAAATGTTTGAAATGTCCTGGCAAACTTTTCTATCTAAGATACAAGTAACTGCATTTCTTTTTCTGTTTGACT
Source organism: Schoenoplectus triqueter (assembly GCA_964058805.1). Classification (NCBI taxonomy): domain Eukaryota; kingdom Viridiplantae; phylum Streptophyta; class Magnoliopsida; order Poales; family Cyperaceae; genus Schoenoplectus; species Schoenoplectus triqueter. Next base: position 19,455 of record CAXKVV010000802.1, read on the forward strand.
TCTGTAAGTGGCATTTAGATGGGGAAAATACGAGCATATCTTGTTGTATAATTATCATTTTAGGCTATTTAATGGATCGACAATTCAGAGAAAACTTTATTACCAAGTACCCGTGATCTGCAGCTATATTGGACTACCTTGTGTCTGTTCCTGGAAAGCAGAAGAAAATTAAAGGGAAAGGAAAATTGGAAGAGAAGTGTATTGATTACCTGTTCTTCTTTTAATCTTCTTGGCTATAAAATGGAACATATATGATTTTAGTAATTTCTTGATAATAATAATAATGACAGATAGAACTACAGGGACCATGATTGTCACACCCCAGAAATAAATTGAACGGGTTAGGGTGCTAAATCCCGCCACGTACGCACGACGAGACGTGCGTACGAAAGGCTAAATGAATAAAATAAGAAAATCACAGAATAAACAAAATAATAATAATATAATATACATGACCATACAGTCCAGAATGAACAAAGAGAATACAACGCCCACATAGGCGGGGGCTAGCTCCATCGGAATGGGCAGCAATCTCTCAAATAAAAACCCAAAAGAAAGAAATAAAACTCAAAAACCCAATGGATCCTAACTGACTACCCAGCTCACATGCCAATGCAGCGAAGCATCCCTGTCATCGTGCAGGACTGTCCCTAGCCCTCACTCTAGCCAAAACTCCCGAACCTGAAAATACCTGGATCCCACAACCACCGTGGAAACGTGAGTAATTTTATAAATTACTCAGTACGGATTTAGATCCAGCCTTAAGATTTAATCTTCTTTCCTAGACTGGACCCAAAAACCGATACTGATGTTTGAACAGCGAAAGTAATATTGATAAGTGAATATAATAATATTATTATGCACATTGACCTACATGATATGATATGATATGGTAAAGAAACCCGAAATAGAAAATTCTGTGAAAATAATAATATAATATAAAGTATAACCTACGAGGGTCAAACACCCGTAATAAATACCCAGTTTGTAAATTTACCAGACTCATCCCGAGCGGGCACTACCAGGGCCCAACTTACTAACTCGGGCCTTGCCTAAGCGGGCACTACCAGGGCCCAACTTACTAACTTAGGACTTTATGTTTGTGCAGCGACAACACCGCACAAATGACAATTCGGGTTCCCGAGGCGATAACGCCCTAGGAGAGTGAACAGCTATAAGCACGTACTCTGGTCTGCTGAATCTGGTAATTCACCTTACAAAATATAAACAGACGGATAAATATGTCTTCAGTTGCCATATCGTCAAAATGAGATAACTACCCAGGAAATAACAAATCGGAAACTAATACAAATGGGAGCCTACACTGTACCAACTAAGGGTCAGAGGACCGCATCCCGAAAATAATGACAAAATGAAGTATAATACAGATGGGAGCCTACACTGTACCAACCTGGGGCCAGAGGACCGCATCCCAAAGGGGAGCCTACACTGTACCAACCAGGGGCCAGAGGACCGCATCCCGAGAAATGACAAAATGATAGATGATACAAATGGGAGCCTACACTGTACCACTAAGGGCCAGAGGACCGCATCTCGAGAAAATAACAAAATAGGGTAGAATCCAGACTCGGATATGGACGCCCACACTAAACACTGAAAGACATGGTATCATAATCGCTCAAATTTGGATTAAAAATCTTAATCATATTAAGAATATTAAAAATATAATATTGATAAAAAAAAAAACACTCTGGCACGGCCGAACCCGCCAAATGACGGGGTCGGTGGATAACCGACAAGCAAAGGTGCGCAGTGTATATACAGACCAAATGAATATAACCCGTTGGTCTGGTTATACAAGGCAACCTCAGACTGAGATCACCCGGCCCGCCTCTCAGCACTTTCCCATGCATTTCGCATGATTAATTGTCTAACTTAATTAATAACTAATGATATTAATAATATTAATCTACTAATTATAATCTATAACTTTATTTATTTAATTCTAACCTAGTCCTATCTCGGGACTATTTCCCGAGTCCTATTCCTATCTTGTCTACATGCAGTATGATATGATATGACATGCGAATGCGGGTATGTCTCGAATATGCTGGTCAATTTGCCGGATGCAGATGACAAGTCAATTTTGGTCTCTAATCAAAGTTTGGTCGAAAGTACCGCAATTCAGATTTATTTTAAAAACAGTTTTAATTTCGGTTTGGATACCTAATTCTAAAGAGAAAAAATCAAATCCCAGGTAACCGTACCTGAGAATAATTTGGTTAGGTCAGAAACGTCAAATTGCTTAGTCTTCGTGACGCTCACGATCTCGTCAGATGAGCCGTTTCATCTCGAGTGTATTCGTTTGTGTAGTTCATCAAGATACTTTTCGAAAACCTATGAAGTCAGAAATAAATTAATTTGCGAGTATCCTATTAACGTTGGGTCTGGTTAGGTCAGGGTATACCAGACTCAAAGGCGGGAGTATTATTATTTGAATATTATAATCATATTATGTTTATTTTGATAAATATAATTAACTAAATTTTATTTTAGATTTATTAAGTTATCTTAACCTTATCACTTAATCATTTTAATTATAATTAGAAAATTCAATTATTTAGAAATAGAGAAATTAATTAATATATATTTATAGTATTTATTATTATCATTATTGTTTCCATTTATATCCTTAATAATAGGGAAATCAATTAACATATATTTTATAATAATTTTTTTTATTATATTTTAATTTTTATTTTGTAAATCTTAATTGTTTAAATTATTTTCTTCAATTATATTTTACTTACATACTAATATTATTTTTATAATTTATAGGTTTGTTATATGAAAATAAAATAGATGTGACAGACATTAACGAAACTTGATTAACTTAATTTAATTAAATTAAATATTATTATTTTAGTAAGGGTGTTGGTGTTTTGAGATTATATTATTCGATTAATGTAACTAATTTAATTTATTTAAAATAATTAAGTTAGCTTAATGTTATCCCTTAATTAATTTAATTATAATTAGGATAATTAATTATTTAGACATAGAGAAATTGATTAATATATATAATATTATATAATTAATATTATTCTTATTAAAAATAGAGAAATTGATTAATATATATTTTATGTTATAAATTATTATCATACCTCAATTATTATTTTAAAATTCCTAATTATTTATATCATACTCTTTAATTATATTTTATTACATATATTTATATTATTTTCATCAATTAGAAAATATACTACATAAAACTAGAATTTAAATTAAAATAAAAACTAAATGAAATTAATTAAATTCAATTAAACTTAATTTTAAATTAAACGTTTTTATTTATTTAAACGTGTTGGTGTTTTAATGTGTTTGGGATCATAGGCTGCCTCCGAAACCACTGTATCTGTTCGGATTTTCATTATTGAGGCAGATCATGTAATCATCTCCCGTATTCATCTTTAAGTATTAATTAATTATTAGTTGCGCACGTTTTAGTTTACGGCACTCGCTAATTAATTAATTATACTTTTATCCAATTTAACCTTTCGGTCCACTTAATTAAGATCAATTTCTTTTCCGACTATTCTTATAGGTTCGATTGTACGTAAGGGTTGAATTTTGCGCATATAACCCTTAAAAGAGTTATTACCACAATTAGTTCATTTAGGCCCTTATATTCATTTGATTTTGAACTTCAGTCCCTGATAAGGGAGCACCATACCAGAATCGCAACTATTACCACAACAACAACAACAAGGGTGCTAGTATAACAAACAAGCACAGATAGTGAGAATCAAGCCATGCCAACAAGACCCAATCAGAACCCGCTAGGCACTAACAGGGACAATCACAATCAACAACACAGACAAGAGAGGGTACAAACTGCTCAAAATCGAGCTAGGCAGCCAAGTAGCAACCAATAAGAATAATAAGTCAGTTAACAGCAAGAGCAACTAAGGGGATCAAGGCACTTGACTACGGTCTCGCTTCACTGGTACCGAATGGTACTAGTGTACCAAAGCACGTCAACAATCCAAGTTAGAATAGCAAGATAGTACCCGCATCAGAAAGACAAGGGTGGCAGCATTAGCAAATGATACTCATAACAATAACATGTGTACCAGTGAACCAGATCACCCTAACCCACAACTAGCATATCCGATAACAGTACCAATCAACACTGAACAGGCACCAGCAACCCAAGACAAGGTGAAATCAACACAAACCATCAAACCAAACCGATCGGACACAAGGCACAAAGGTACAAAATCAATTAATTCAGCGCATAACAGCCACAAGGCACAATAGAGGGCCCACACGGCCAAGCAACAAGAAAGAAATTACCCGATCGAACACAAGGTTGTGCTCGGTTTGGGTAGTCAGAGAAGAGGCAGCACAGGTTCGTACAAAGGACGCCAGGGGGGGCAGGGCCGGCGTCGCCTCTAGCGGCGGCCAAGGGGGCGAGATCACATGACCTTGCCGAGGTGGCTACGAGCTACAAGGGACGAAAGAGAGGGGCTCAGTCAGGGGAGAGGCTACTAGCTCGGGGCAACACGGCAAGGGTCAGTCAGAGGTGGTGTGTGGTGCTGGGCTCGGGTGTTAGGGTTGGGCGGCCCTTTCGGCAAAGGGGTGAGTGGTGCACGCCGGTGAGACGGAGAAGGGAGTGAGAGCCGGCCAAGGAGCGAGCCCCTTTGTGCGATCACAGAAGTGAGGCGAGGGAGGGTTGCGAGGGGCCGGCTACGGAAATGGAGAGGAAGGGAAAAAGAGGGAGGATTTTTCTGTCGCCGGGGAAAAGCAAAAAGGGGAAAAATCGGTGAAGAGAAATAGAGAGTGGGAGATCTGAGAGGATTCGGTGTCAGTCGCCAGAAGAAGAAAAAGAAAAGGAGGGGAAGGGTGAGGGGACAGCTGAGAGACAGTGAGAGACAGAGTGATAGTGCGTGCGTGGGGTGGTGGAAAACGCGGGAGAGAGAGAGAGGAGAGAGAGAGAGAGAGATGGGTAGTGGATATTAATGAGGAGAGATAAATCGAGGGATTTTCTGTGGCCGAATTTGTGTGATCACCTACGCATCAGAAATTAATTATCAGAATCTGATTGATCACTTGATTTACTCTCAATTTAAATTTGATTATTAAATCTCATTTCATTTAGCCAATTGTATTCTTTAATTAAGTTCTGATCCTTGCCTTTATTAATTTGGATATTTCGTTGTTACTTTGTCTTAAGCTGCAAGTTTGACTATAAAAATCTAGATTCTAAATCGAGTCTTTCGTCATATATGTTATATATTATAGTTTACATTGGCTCAAGATAATTTGATATTAATTTCTTTATATTTTACTGACTTTTAATTTGATCTTGGGGTTTTGGTATTTGTTAATAAATCTCTTGGTCCCTTCTAAACTCGTTCAAATTTGTCTGATCCATTATAAGTTTGTATCAGCAGTTAATTAATTGACTTATTTATATTCTATGTATATGTATACACCCGCGTTTATTATTATTATTATTATTTTTTTATAAAGTTATTTGGTGTTATATATGTAGTTTATTGCCTTGTTAAATTATTTATCAATTTATTTATCTATTTATTAAATTATATATATAATTATATCCCCTTAATTGTTGATCTAAATAATTTATTAATTTATATTTATTTATTTTAATCATTATCTAAATTAATTATTATTAATGCTTAATTAAAATTCTCGGTTTAACAATGATCATAATCCTCAAGTACAATCGTCAGAACCACAATGCGATATTTTAATCTTTAGGGACAAAGATGGAAAAGTTTATTCTTTATTATATTTTGTTTTGCAGCATATTAATGAGGAGACGATCCTTACTGGTGTTAGCATAGATAAGGATGTAGATGGGTTTCACCCATTAAACATTGGCCGGCTTGCAATGCAGGGACGGGATCCGCTTTTCGTCCCATGCACCCCCAAAGGATGTATTGAGTTATTACACAGATACAATGTCGACATTAAGGGTAAAAGAGCTGTTGTGATAGGTCGAAGCAACATTGTTGGTATGCCGGCTGCTTTATTATTGCAGGTATTGTTATTAGTGTACAATGGTTTTGTGCTTGTGCATATAGACTCCTGTAACACAATATTTTTGTTCCGTGCTTAATTATTCTTTTTTTTTTGTATTATTGGATTATTTTTGGTGGTTACTTGGGTAACAATAGATGACTTGTGTAGTTCTTTTGGTGTACTAATTTGAGCCTTTCTCCCCTTTATTTAGTAATAGATGTTCTATTAAGGAACATGGGTACGGGTACCAGTGTGTATGTGCAGTGAATCATCTTGCATGTTAAATTGAATTTTGGTTTGATTAAAAGAAAATGTGGAAGTTGTAACACAAATCAATCTTCTTTTTTTGAGGTCATGTCACAAAATTAAATTTTAATGCTAGTTATTAAATCTTATATTATGGATACAAATGTAGAAAGCGAATGCAACAGTGAGTATGGTACACTCATACACAAAGTTTCCAGAGGAGATAACAAGACAGGCCGATATTGTAATTTCTGCTGCTGGCGTGGCTAACTTGGTTAGAGGTAGTTGGTTGAAGCCAGGAGCTGTTGTTATTGATGTCGGTATCAACCCTGTTGATGTAAGGACAACTGGAACTCTTATCCTTTCAAAAGAATAATGTTGTAGTCATCCTCATTGATTCTTAACCAGTTTTGGTGTGATATGTATTGAGCCAAAAGTTTGGTTGCTACTGGTTAATCCTAAAATAATTACATGAAAATTTCAACATGTAGAAAAATGGAAATGAATAAGTGGTCATACCTTTTAGTGTTTATTTAGTGTCTGTTTTATTTATTTATTTATTTTATTTTTGTATTTTTATTGTTCTCCAGGACGCCAACAGCCCAAGAGGTTATAGGTTGGTGGGAGATGTGTGTTATGAAGAGGCATCAAAAGTTGCATCATACATCACTCCTGTTCCAGGTGGAGTTGGCCCTATGACCATTGCCATGCTGTTATCTAACACCCTCCTCTCCGCCAAACGTATCCATAATTTCAAGTAAACTTGTCTTTATGTGAAATATATTTTGGTGTTGCTCAATGTAATTGATATTTAAATGTTCTTGGGTTTTCCAACTTCTCCAACAGCAGATTATTTTTGCTCTCCTTGATAATATGTAGAATGGTGTAATGTAGAAATAAAAAAATGATCACTTTTTGTACTTGATAATGTGAAATGAAGTTCATTTATCTTTGATATGGCAGTTCAATAATTTTGATATATTTTTTTTTGTGTAAAATGCTCTATACAGGAAACTGGATTATTATCTTTTCATTTAAAAAAAATCCAATTTGAAATATTTCGTTTGAAATTCATAATAACGCATTCATTTTCCTATTCGGGGAATAATGTGAGTGTACATTGTTCTAAATTGAGAATAGAAAATTATCATGTCATCTCTGGGAATCGATTTGCTTGGGAATTGAATGGTGAATTTTAGAGACTTCGAGTTGCAATTGTACGCTCTGTACCAGCTGTAGTTTTTGTATTGCAGATGTCTCTAAAGTTTATTTCAAATGGTCTAGCATGTACCTGTGTACTGCCATTCTACCAAGTTCACAAATTCATGTTATGCAGTAAACTGGTCATCTCAAACGTAGGGCTAATTCTTTTATCTGGTTACCGACTTAACAGCATGGGATTTGTATCAGAAGAAACCACACGTAGTTCAACTGTCTGTGTTTAGGTTTCGGGTTGGCCTTTTGTTCTGAAGCTTCTTAATATAGAGTAAAGCCATAAAATTAAGTTCTATAATTAAATAATCTGGTCATTTTCAATATTTAGAGATCTGATATTCCGATGTATAGTACTATAGTGCTTTGAATATTTGTGCTGAGGACATTGAACAACATCATAAATTATTAATGCTTTTGTATGTCAAGTTAGACCATTTGTAGCTTCTATTTTGGGAATATTCCTGTCTATCAGTCGCAATTAGTAAACAGAAAACGTGTGACTGTTTCATTCTAGGAACAACTACAATTCTTTAGACCATTAGCATAGTAGTCAAGAACCGCTTTTGACAGAATCTCAAGTGATTTTGTTTCTGAAGCCAAATTAAGTATGTGATTCATCCATAACTATGAGAAAAACTGATTTGGAAACGCCCCTCAATTATTATAATTATCATGTTTAGCAAACTTCTAAACCGTACAGAAACCAGTATGGAGTTCAACAAGTTTCCCTCTCTCCTCTTTTTTACATCTTTTCTTATTCTTTCACAAATCTCCGTAGCAACCAGTGATAATGGCACAGGCCAGCTCAAAACCTACATTGTTTTTGTCCGTGAAACGGCTAATCATGTAATCCCTGCTACTGCTGATGATGTGATACACAATGTAACCAGTAATGTAATACACAAAATTGAGCATCTTTCTGGGTGGTATACCTCTTTGCTATCAGCAGTCATCCCCGACACATCGAGATTCATCTACTCCTATGGAAGTTTGATCAATGGGTTTGCTGCTCAGCTGACAGCAAAAGAAGTAGAGGAGCTCTCAAAACTAGAATGGTTTGCTGGTGCATTACCCTCAAAGAAATACAAGATAACGACAACCCACACCCCTGCTTTCCTTGGGCTGCATGCCCCTTCTACCGATCCTCGAGGTGTTTGGAATACCACAAACTTGGGTGAAGGGATAATTATTGGAATAATTGACACAGGTATCACACCTGACCATCCTTCATTTAGAGATGATCACCTGCCTGTCCCACCAAAAAAGTGGAGGGGTCACTGTGAATTTGATCCCGCTTTGTGCAACAACAAGTTGATAGGTGCTAGGAGGGTATTGAATTCTATTCAGGATGGACGTGACAATTATCCCCCGATTGACAAGAAAGGCCATGGCACACACGTGGCCAGTACTGCAGCTGGAGAATTCGTGCACGGTGCAGGGGCATATGGCAGTGCAGTTGGCACAGCATCTGGCATGGCCCCACGTGCCCATCTTGCAATGTATCAGGCATGTGACGAATTTGGACGTTGTGACGGGGCCGATGTGCTGAAGGCAATGGACTACGCTGTGAATGATGGAGTGGATGTTCTCTCGCTTTCACTCGGTTTAATGGAGAATAGTGATGGTCATCACATCTACGAAGATCATGTTGCT
>CAXKVV010000803.1:0-31223 GCA_964058805.1 Schoenoplectus triqueter
AGGGTAGGATCCCCACAAAACAAATTGAGTGGAGATGAGTGAAGGTGAGTTTTCACTTTAGCACGCAACAATGCACAAATGAGGGGAGAGTGGGTGAGCTTCCACAATAAATATCAATCAATTACACGAGGAGCATTCATAAAATAGTGTTGTCAATCGCATCCATAATTCAATTGACACTGGTAAGTTTATCCATCAGTAATAAAGGGATAAACGGGTTTATGCTGTACCCGACCTAGAGGTCAATACAGACAGGTTCGGTATCCGTAAAATACCACAGTTACTTAAGTTCTGTATTGTAGTAAATAAAGAGAAGTCATGTATAGAATAAGTGCAATAGGGTGTTGTGAAGTTTTTCCTTTTCTATTTTTGTACTTATATGTTATACGAAAATGAAAGCAGTTGTATTAGGCACTTTTATAATTAAGATTGGGAGTGTATAGTGTAAAGATTAGTGAAATAAATTCCCCACGCTGCAGGGGAAATAATAAAAGAGGAAATAACAAAAGCATACATCATCCATAATAAGGAGATCAATAAATGTCAATCATCCACGCAAGTACCCTGTACATAATAATAGGCGTGGTAAAAAGGGAAAGGAAAAAGAAGAAGAGATGCAGAGTACAATCTTTGAGCCCGAGAAGCGGGACCCCAACTCTAATAACACAGTACTAATGGCATCCAAATGGGCATGGAGAGTGCGCCTGTCCTCCTCTGAAGCTGCCTCAAAGTTCAAGAACCGGGATAAGGCTCTATCTCGGGCACTCGAATGAATCTGCAGATCCGAGAGACGTCCCGCCATATATCTAGAAAAACCCTCTATCGATAATCTGCAGTCCTCTAGCTCCTGCACAAGCAGTCGAGCGGGTCCGCCATTGACTCCCATAGAACGGAGAATGACACAAGAAGAAAGCTGCTGAAGATAGCGGAGTCGAGCAGCCTCCAAATGCCTGCGTAGCTCATGGACTTCTAACTCGTGCTGATATACGAGGGAGCTCACATCCTGATAAGCCCTGAGCAGCTCCTCACACCTCCTAGAGATGAAGGCGCTCTCAAGATGAGGTACAATGAGTAGAGCTAGCGCAATGATGTCCCGCATCAGTCCATACCAGTCAAATGAGAAGTCATCAGGCAGGAAACCCAGAATCTCAAAATCTAACGGGTAGTCTCCGAAAAGAAGGTGCCCCGAAGTGAGTCCGCCAACTCAGCCAGGGTGAGCCTACATCTCCCAGTGTGACATCTATAACAGAATAAACATGTCAGACAATCTATCACAAGCAGAGAATAAATGAAAAAAAGAGGATCTGACATATCGCCTCGTCGCCCGAGATTGGCGGGACTGGAATGGAAGTAGGCACGTTGGTCACCTCAGGAGGACCCACAGACGCACTAAGCTCAGCTATAAAACAAAATAAAAGGGCATAAGCACATGAAAAGAAAGCTGCAAGCAAGTGATAAATGAAATGAGAAGTACTAGGAGAGTCGCGAGCCTCAACGAGACTCTCACTGGTCGGGATCTCCACATCTGGGCTGCCGAGAAGCTGCTCCTCCAATCAACCCTCATCTAGCTCGGTTGCCGCCTGCTCGGCCAAATCCCCTATCCAATCAGAGCTAGACCCGAGCAATACTATACCGTCTGTAGTCAAGAGAGACCGCTCATCGAGAGACGAAGAGATATGAGATGGCTCTCCCTCAATAGATGAATATAAACGCATTAAAAACTGGACCTCACCAGTTAGTTTATTAATGTTTTCGATCATTTGTAGTCTCATTTCGACATCTAATATCATCAAAATGTACAAAATTATTTTGAATGATGTCTCATATATTTTTATATTATAATCATTTTGTTCTTGAAACGTTATGACACAATTAACATTAAAATATTTTAATTATTATGTTTTTAAATTATTTATGATTTGAAATTGAGTTTTTCTTATTTATGTTTTGACATTAAGTTCTTATAAAATTTTCAAATAATAAAATATAATAATTTGTTTAAATCATCAAATAAATAAAAATATATAATAAAATAACATATAACTAAATTATTTTATTTTATTTTAATATACAATCAATATACTATTTTATTTTATTTTATTTTAAAAAAATAACTTCAGTAAAATTAACATAATATTAAACTGAACCAAAAAAAAATTTGAAATCGAATTTGAAACTCGATCTAGACAGCTGGCCCCAAGTTTCAATCTCGATCCAGACTAGTAGCGCAAAATCGAGGTTCAATCATACCACTTTTCTATTTTTTATTTTTTTTATTTATCAAAATAAAAATATCTGCCTCCCCTGATCCCGTTCGTTTTCATGTATCTCATTTTTTTTTAATTTTGTTTGTCAAAAGTCGACGGAGTACTCGTAAGACTCAGCTTGAATAAAGGGTAGGATCCCTTGTTATCTTAATAATTTTAAAAATTGATCTCAAATAAATCTGAAAAAAGTTTAAAATAGATAAACGGGTAGAGGTGGCATCAGCAGTGACGGAGGGTGCAGTGCAGGGGTCAGAGAGGGCTGTGCTAAGGCGGTGCACGGCGAAGGCATGCTTGGGGTCGCCCATGCTGGTGTGGTGACCGGCGGATGTCATGAAGCAAGTTGGGCCTGTCTGACTCTTTGTCGAGAGGGCTGACAAGGAGAGTGGGGAGATATAGAGATTGTGAGGTAGGAGAGTGAGAGACTGGATTTAGAACGAAGAGGGAAGAAGACCACTTGTGCTTGTGCCAACGAGAGTTAAGGATTGAGCTTTGTGAATGATTTTTGAGTGAGGGGTTCCCTGTTGCTACAAATTAAGAGTGAGAGACATAGGGCAAATGCTAACGATCTTTTAAGTTAGAGAGGAAAAAAATGGAGTCAAAAGGAGAGGGTGAGGTACTGCCTATCGCCGGAACGACATCTCTGGAGAATTTTTTTTAGATGGAGTATTTTTAATTTAATCGGTTTGATTAGAAATTAACGATTTTAATTTAATAATAATAAATTTTTATACATCAAAATTTATATTTAAATTTCTATCACAACCATTATAATCTTTAAAAACACTCCACACAAAATAGTTACCCGCCTTTCGCGAGTGAGAAGAGAGACATAGTCAAAGTGAATCGACTGGAGAGTTGACAGGGAGCAGAAAAAGCAAAATCAGGGAAATAAAAGTCAAGTCTCTTGATAATAAAACAAGCAAAAGAACAAAATAAGATGTGGGTTAAATTCTAGTAATTTTTTTTGATCAATATGGTGTAGCAATCTTGCAGCACATAAATTTTCAAGAATTTTGATTGGTTATTTATTTAGTAAATTCTTGTTCAATAATTAAATTCGTAAATTTAAATTTCAATAATTTAATTTTTCTTTCACTAATTAATTATCATTATTATTATTTACATCATTAATTTATTCGTAAACTTAAATGGATCGAGAAATTAATTTCGTCTATTTATTTTGGAATTAAACCATTTTATTTTCTTAAAGTTTAGAATTTTATCTCATATATATATATATATATATATATTTTATATATCACTATATTTTATTATTTTTCAAATTTATGGGGGGTTTCACAATATGCAATACAAATTAAATTAGAAGTTCAACAGAACAATAAAAACACATATATGTATAACTAAGGATATATCTCGATGATTGACATGAACCCAACGGTATGAATAATCTTGTAAGAACTAAATCCTGCTTGAGTGAATAACTTCTCCCACTCCTCGTTGTTTCTCTCCGCTCCTTCCGTTCCAGTCAGCATCAACATATCAAACAACACTTGCGGTTCAGCTGATATCATGCCAGATGTTGCTCCAACAACCGCTTCCAAAACCAGGACCTTCCCTCCGGCTTCTTTTGCGGGAATTGCATCTTTGCATCGCCGGAGTATCTTAATGCAGTCCTCGTCATTCCAATCGTGCAGAATCCACTATTGCCATAAAGATATATTATCAGTTGTATTACGCATAATATTAATTACACATGAACATAACTAGTTAGGTGTATCATGTATAATTAAGTATGATATGTTTCTGTTAAATTTACCTTAAGAAGCACAACATCTGCCGGAGGAATACAGTTGAACATGTCACCTGAAACAAACTGCACTCGTCCATCAGTCGGACAGCAACGTATGACATGCGGTAGATCCAAAACGGTGCACTTGATATGAGGGAAGTTCTTGGCAATGACTTCTGCCAGTGCACCTCTACCACCTCCAACATCAACAAGAGATCCTACACCCTCAAAAATGTCACCACCATGTTTAACAATAACGTTGTTAAACAAGCAACTGCTGCTCATCATAGCATCGTTAAACATTTTGTTGATAATAGGGTCTTGACTTGCCAAATCCCATATAGTGCAACCGTGTGCCAACTCGAATGGTACCTTCTTTTCCTCTTGCATGAACCAATCACCTACGTATAGAGAAGGTTTCACCAATATAGAATCGAGATGGGAACGTACAAACGGTAACAGGTTGTTTGATTCGTCTTTCCGGATCAGCAGGCGCGATTGAGCTGTTAGATCATAGACCGGTTCATTGCAAACATCAACACTCTTCTCAACAAAGAAGCCAAAATGGGTGAGAGACCGCATAAGCCGGCGCAAATGGGGTATTTTTGAGGGAGCAAGTGAAAGAGCGCCATGGAGCTGTCTAAGGCTCATTGCCTGGCCATTGTTGCTGATTGCATCAGGGATGCCAAGCTCCAAAGCACATTTGAGAGACATGGATTTAAGAAAACCAAATGTTAAGTTCCACACCTCTGCTTGAGCTTGAGGCAAGTTGCTCTCCATTAATTTTCTTAGGATTTTTGTATTTGTCATTTCATCTGTCTTCCCTGTCCTCTCATTTTATAGCAAATTACATATATAAATATTGATGTATTGACTATGATAACGAAATTACATTAGAATTTTGATGGTCTTTTGACTTCCGTTTGAAAAAAATGGGATAAAACAAAACAGTTTTTCCAGTGACAACAATATATATTCTTTCACGCCAAGCCAAGTCAACACCGAAGACCCAAGTTTCCGTTCCTTTCGAAAATTTTAATAGGCACTCTACTTTTTTTTTTTCACTTTTTAATTAATTGATTTTTTAATTTTATTGGGCATGTATTTATAATAAATAAACTTCTGCAGGAGCAAATATGAAATTTCAATTTATGACGGAAACTAAAATTGAAAGTTTTGTAGAAATATTGGTATATAATATTCTGTAATAATAATTTCTCAAACCTCAACTTAGGTCCATTTGTTTAGGGAACTTCCCTTTTATTACTTTTTAGTTTTGACCTATTTCAGTCCTTTTGTAGTGCTCAATTATCAATTTTTATAATATTAAACAGATACTGTATATATACTATGATTAAATCACCCAACAAAATTGAAAAATCAAATTCTGAAATTTAGTATCCATGCTTATTTTATTTCTTTTTCTTACTACATTCTTTTAGTTTCTCAGAAAAAAAGTAACAAATATACTTACCTAGTCCAACCACATTCATCAAATATTTCATCCATTGCCATCAGTCCATCCTTTCAACTCCACCAATAGTAATTAATTTATTTACATAATTGATCAGAAATTCAACTCTTACACAACTATTTACATTCTTGATAATATATCCTTATTAGCTATACACCTGTGCAGAAGTATTGTCAGCTCATTATTAACCCATCTCAGTTTCTCTCTTTCAAGCAATAATTTTCTGCTCTTTTCATTTCCTCGTCTAAATTGCTATCATCTGATACCAATAATAAAAAGAAATAAAAAGGAGTGGTCGAAATTACAGAGATACCGTCGCACCCAAAAATAATTAAACGGATTAGGGTATCAAAAATAATTAAATGGATTAGGGGTAATTAATCCCATCATGTACGCACGACGAGACGTGCATACAAAAATAATTAAATGGATTAGGGGTAATTAATCCCATCATGTACGCACGACGAGACGTGCATACAGAAAGCTATATGAATAAGTATAATAACACAGAATAAACAAAATAATAATAAATAATAAATACATAACAATACAGTCCAGAATAAATAGTATGAATACAACGCCAACATTGGCGGGATGACTCCATCGAAATGGGCAGCAAAATCTCTCAAAAAAATCTAAAAAGAAAGAACTAAAATTCGAAACCCGATAGATCCTAATCAATTACCTTACTCACAAACTAATGTGACGAAACACCTCTGTCATCACGTAGTACTGTACCTAGCACTCTCTCTAAGAAAATCCCATACCTGTAAACCTGGATCCCACAACCACCGTGGAAACATGAGTAATTTTAAAAATTACTCAGTACAAATTTAGATTCAGCCTTAAGATTTGATCTTCTTTCCTAGACTGGACCCAAATATCGATACTAGTGTTTTTAATACAATATCATAATCATATATGAATATAATAATATTTTTATACATATTTTGAGAAAAACGTCTAGATGTTATGATATGAAATGACAAGAAAACCAAAAATAAAAAATTGGGGAAGTATTATAATGTATAATATATAGTACGAGAGAGAAACGTTGGCAATAAAAATCCCGTTTTGTAAAATTTATCAGATCCATCCCGAGCGAGCACTACTAAAGGCCAACTTATTAACTCAGACCTTGCCTGAACGGACACTACTAGAGCCCAACTTACTAACTTAGGACTTTATGTTTATGCAGCGACAACGTCGCATAAACGATAATTTGGGCTCCCGGGGTGATAACGCCATAGAAGAGTGAACAACTATAAAACACATACTCTAGTCTGCTAAACATGATAATCTACCTCACTATATAAATCAAAACAGAATAGAGTATGACTTCAGTTGTCCTATCGCCAAAAGAAGATAACTACCCATGAAATGATAAAATGAATATAATAACAAATGGGAGCCTCTCTATACCAACCAGGGGTCAAAGGAGAGTTCCCAACTTTCTCTGTACCAATCAGAGGCCAAAGGAGAAAACCCTTCGGATATACCGAGATCTCAATTAAATTGGTTAAATAAAATAATATAATCAAACAGAGTAGAATTCAGACTTGAATATGGTCGCCCACATTAAACACTGAAAGTCATGTCCATCATAATCGCTCAATTTAAATTTGGAATCAAATCATAAACAAAATAATAATATAATATTGATCAAAAGTAAAACACCCTGGCGCCACCAAACCCGTCAAATGACGGGGTCGGTGAATGATCGACACACAAAGGTGCGCAGTGTATACTCAGACCAAGGGGCCCCACAGGCCAACCAGTTTACCGAACGTAACCCGTTGGTCTAGTTATACAATGCAACCTCAGACTGAGATCACATGACCCGCCTCTCAACACTCCCATACATTTGATGCATGATTACCTACCTAACTTAATTATTAATTAATGATAGTAATAATATTTAACCTAAAATTCATAATCTATAACTTTATTATTTTAATTCAAATCTAATCCTATCTTGGGATTATTTTTCGAGTCCTACTCCTATTCTATATACATGTAATATGACATGATATGACATGCGAATGCGGGTAGTCCCAAAAAATGATGGTCAATTACCTTATGTATATGAAAATTCAGATTCGGTCTCTAATCATGGTTTGGTCAAAAATATCATAGTTCAGTTTAAATTTTGAAAATAATTATTTTTCGGTTTTGTGTTCCTATTTCTGAAGAGAGAAAATCAAATCCTAGGAATCTGTACCTGAGAGTGTTGGTGAGGATTGTGGAGTCGCTCTACTCTAGAGTTAGTACACCCGCCTTGGGATCGACGTCTGTGTACGCGGGGTCGGGGTCGATCTCGTACTCCACGAGTGGATCTGAGTCGACTATATCACATATTAATTTAAATTAAGTTTTTTTTAGATTTAACATAATTTATTATAAAATTTATAATCAATTATGAATGATGTCTCGATTAATGTCCGTTCGGATTAGCGTCTTTTTTTTTAAATTTCGGTAGCATTTTTGCTACATATATAGGGTGTCGGAATTTTAAATTAACGTGTTTTTGTTCATTTTATGGTGTTTTCCATATTAATTATTTTTATGCGTGTCTTATCAATTTGATCAGGATTTCATTAATTTAATCCATTAATTGCGTTAAGTGTGTGTTGTTAATCCCTTTTAATTAATTCGAGTTTTGATTACAATTACCATATTTTTCCTTGATTCTAAATTTTATCGTGTTTCCCATTACATGATTAAATTATGTTATTCGACAATTCAAATTCGATAATCGACAATCATTCAGATAACAACACAAGTACAAGAATTAAATCACTAATTCATTTTTATAAATTTCATATTTATTTATTTTAAGAATATAGAAATTAATTAATATATATTTTATATGTTACACTAGACATCTTCTTTGATTTGTCGATTTACAAAATAATCTTGAATTTTATAATTTGTCTCGTTTGAGTTTTGTGTAGGGACTAACACGTAAATAAATTAGTGCACAAGAACCAAAACTAATGATGAGATACAAGAGCTAAATCAAGACTATATTAGGCTTAGGTTTAGTTAGACTCAAACTGAGTTGAATTGGTCAAGATAAATTAAACTTAAACAACAAAGAAAAATGCTTCTGCCCAGTGAATCATTATAACGATTCATCTCAATACTCAAAAATATTCTAAGGCAAAAAAATTCTTATAGAAACCAGAGCGTATCATTATGTAATGATTCAGTAATCGTTACAATGATTTATGAAATGTATAATGATTCAGTGAATCGTTATAACGTTTCAGCTCAATCGATCTAATGACTATTCTTTCTAAGCCGTTATAACGATTCCCAAAATGTTATAACGGTTCAGGCCAAAAATAGTTTCTTCCGTTATTTCAAAAGATCTATTTTAAAATGATTACTTCTCTTACTGATGGTAGAACAAGATCTATCTAGCAAAATCATTACTCCAGAGAGCTTACTGACTATATACATAGTGAGAGAGATAATTCAAGAGATTGAAACACTCGATTAGCCAAATTCTTATTTAAACTCAATCTAACTTCTCTATATTCTCCCAACTTGATTATTCGTAATCTTCTTATAAATATTTTCTCGAGCTGTAGTGCTCACCTTTTTGAGTGTGTTGTCACTTATCATTTTTGAGTGTATTATCACTCTTGTTACCGATAGGTTTGACAGCCCATTTTTGTGTAAGGGATCAAGTTCTACAAGTGCAAAACTATTTTTAGTATTTTGGCTCAACCTCAATTGTTGGAGGTTGAGAGTCCCGGAGACGCGAACATTTTTAAGCCGAACTCCGTTACATCTTGTATTCTAGTTTGATCTTTTCTTTTTCTTTTCTCACATTTCTTTGATTGCTATATTCTTGTGAAAATTGAATCGTATTGAATTGTATTCCGCTGCCATTACACTTGAACACTAAGCCCCAAATCGATTTATACATTTCTACATTAGATTCTTTACATTCTTGCACTATTTTGACCTTTAATACCACCATCTTAGGGCTTTCATTATATATACTAATTATACCACTATTCTTGCACTATTTTAATATTTCTACATTAGATTCTTTACATTCTTGCACTATTTTAATGCATTCTTAACTTATATAATTTATTTTATCAATAAATATTAGTATTATATTTTTATAAGTTTAAAAATTAGATTTTATATCAAAAACCAAAAATAAAAGAAAAGGAAATAAAATCAATTAGTTTAATTAACGTTTTATTTTATTAATTATGTTGATATTTTAATGAACGGGATCATACACTGTCTACCATACCACATGTGTCTGTGCACAGGTAACTCATAATGAGGGTAGACAGAGAATTTAATCATTTCTCGTATATTCAAGTTTACATAATTATTTATGACACTACCAACCTTTCGAGGCGGCGTCAATTTTATTAATCACATTTTTAATTACTCCTTTTTTATTTTTCTTGAGAATTTTAAATATTGGGCCTTATTTATTTATTTTTAATCTTAATTATTTTAAGTTAATTATAATTACATTAGTCAGCCCAATAATCAAATTAAATCATGATAAATCCGAATGAGCCCAATCTCTTAACTAAAAGCTCATTTGTCCCATATTTATTCATTTATTCCTATAAGCCCAATTTCATACAGCCCATTAAAAATTAACATAAATCAACACAACAACCCATATAAGCCCCAATTGGACAACCCAATGCCATAAAACAAATTCGACAGAGCACAGACATAAGACAAGCAACCGCCAAATCAGAACAACAAACAACAGTCAAGCAATAGAAGGTTAAGGCAACAAAGCAGGAGAGGCCAGTGATGCAATTTCAGTCAATAAGACAAACAAAGCAGGAGAGGGGCAGGCAAACATGGGCAACAAACAACTCAACCAACAAGACATATACCAGTAACAAAAGGGGTAGAGGGGCCATATCAGTGTAATATCAGTTCAAATACCAGCAACCAACACAGTCAAAGACAAGACACAACCCAGCAAGCAACAACACAAACACACCAGTAAGCACATCACAGACACAACCCAACACTGACTTAAGGGTGGTATAAGCTATACTAGTACTGGTACAACCAACAAAAAGGGAGATAGAGCATCAATTTTAGTCATAATAATCTATACTATTATATAAAGCATCTAAGAATTGGAGGGTCCATTTTTTGTCATTGTAAATTTTTATTATACCCATTTTATCCCTCAATTAGACGGATAATATTTATTGTTGGTTGATCGAACGTATGTGATCGCGTCCATTGATCCCCTCTTTCTCTCTATTTCTTTCTCTTATATACTATTATTTCCATAATTTTTGTTTTTTATTTAGCAACTTTGTGCATATTTGGTAAGGAATTAATGGTGATAATATATGTTAGAATAATTTACTTTTCTTTCCATAAAAATCATGAATCATTAACTCATATTATGCAAAAATCTCATCCAAGATTAAATATAGTCTTTATTATATGTTTTCTCTATAATTTGGTGAATTTATAATTTAATATTAGATAAATGTGAATTTTTTTATCTTATAATATTTTAATGTTTAAATAAAAAATTCTGTTGCAACGCGCGGGTATATAGCTAGTTAGCATAAAACCAGAAAATCAAGGAGGCATTGGTATTAGAATTCAGAGGGATTTATCAGTATAGGCAACCAACATAACCAACCCAACAAGGGGAGACATCAACAAATAATAAAAAAAATTCATGTACCAGCATAATACAATGCACATTCTTGAGTGTGAATCAGATTTGGATGAAGATGACAACTTTAGAACAATTAATGGAATAATTATTCATTTTGAGAACTTAACCATTTGATACATGAATTTGTAGTTAAGTCCTGGTGGAAATCTAGGAGAATGGTGTGGTCTTTTAGGATAATTTATGTTTAGAGTTAATATTTAGTATTTTAAGGAGTCAAAGTTTGTTGTTTTCTAGATTATTTTAATTAGTTTTAAATGGTAGTATTAATATTGATATTTAATTATAAAGTTATATAAGAAGCAAAGTATCATCTTTGTAAGACAAAATTTGATCAATAGAAAAATTGTTTGAGTGTTTTCTCTTCTCTCTTATCTTCTTAAGGTTCTTTTTTGTCTATATTGCTACTAAACCAATATGCGAGCTTAACAGGCAATACCATAGTAGGACTGACTTGCGTCAAGTGGTATCAGAGCGAGGTTCGACATCATGACTTCTTACTTGTGAAATCTCCATCAATTATCTTCATGGCCGATCCTAACATTCTCGCTGTTCTTGAACGTATGCAACAAAACCATACCGAAACCATACAAGTATTCACCACTCTAGTTGAACACCTTACCCCCACCAACAATCAAAATAATCTACAAATTCCATAAAATAATAATAACCCACCATTCAACCAAAACCCTCAACCTCCAAATCGTGACCGATGGGACGGCGGCATACGAATCGAAATTCTAGATTACTCAGGAAGCCTAGATCCCAAAGAGTATTTGGACTGGATGAGCAAAGTTGAAGAAGTATTCGAACTCAAAGAAGTTCCTCCTAATAAGCAGGTATCACTGGTGACTATAAGACTAAGAGATAAGACAGCAGCATGGTGTCAATCATTCAAGTATCATCGCTATCTTGATGGCCTTCCTCCTCTCAACCTTTGGCTTGATTTAAAGCGTGAAATGAATCGTGAGTTCCTACCACTCAACTATATACAAACACTTTTCCAACAACTTCAATCTCTCACTCAAGGCACAAGAAGTGTGGAGGAATACACTATTGAATTATATAAACTTGAAGCACGA
Source organism: Schoenoplectus triqueter (assembly GCA_964058805.1). Lineage (NCBI taxonomy): Eukaryota > Viridiplantae > Streptophyta > Magnoliopsida > Poales > Cyperaceae > Schoenoplectus > Schoenoplectus triqueter. The sequence goes on from CAXKVV010000803.1 coordinate 12,278, forward strand.
AATCAACTCAATGAGACTGAAGATTTGAGAGTTGCACGACCTTCACATTCTAATTCAAGATGTGCTTGTGGTTCACACTTTTCACAACATAGCTGAACCTCAAGACAAAGCAAAAGTCGTGGAAAAACAACTCGCGAGGATCCGCAACTTCAATCGTAACAATTCTTCTTCTGTTAACTCTAATATTTCTCAAGCATCTTCTGCCTCAAATAACTCTATAAATGCCAACCGAAACAAACCACTTCTTCCTTCACCCAAACCAAATGAAAACACTCTATCTAAATCAAACCAAATGAAAACACTCTACCTAAATCAAACTAAAATACCCTAGAAAATTCCAAAACTAACATTCATTGTCACAATTACCGAGAACTGGGTCATTATGTGAGAGAATGTCCTACGCCTCGATCACATTTTTATGCTAATGATGGTTTTAAAGAAGAAGGAGGATGTTACGAGGATGAGTCTGAGCAAAATTTTGAGGTAAATCCCGAAGACATCGAGGTTGAAAGTTTAGTCATGAGAAGGCTTTGCTTAGGGATGAAAACCTCTGAAGATTGGAAGCGACATGTTATTTTCAAGACCATGTGTATTATTAAGAATAAGAAGTGTGTCATGATAATAGATTCGGGAAGTTGGGAGAATGTGATTTCAGAAGAACCGGTCCGAAAACTCAAGCTAGACACAACATATCATACCAATCCATACATACTCGGGTGGGTACACAAAGGGGTTGAAATTTAAGTCAATAAGAGGTGCCACTTTCAGCTCACTCTTGGGTCACATTACACCACTATGATTTATGCCGATGTGGTTCCAATGGATGCCTCACATCTGATCCTTGGTCGTCCCTGACAATACGATAATCAAGCCATTTATGATGGAAGAAAGCACACATATACCATTCGAGTTGGAGCACAAAATGTTCGAATAAATCCTCTTCAAGAAGAACTAAAAGAATCAACTATAGTATTTTGTGTGTCACGAGAGGAGATTGAGAAGGAGTTAGAAGGTGCTGAATTTTGTTTTGCATTGACCGCATGTGATTCTGTCAAGACAGAAGCCGAGATACATGAACTAGTGCAATCTTTATTGGCTGAATTCAAGCACATACTTCCTGAAGAGCTTCATAATGGATTGACTCCTCTTTACGATATTCAACACCAAATTGACTTGGTTCCCGGGGCCAATCTTCCCAACAAGGCTCATTACCGCATGACTCCTCAACAACATGAATAGTTGAAGTGTCAAGTCCAAGAGTTACTTGATAAAGGCTTTGTGCGAGAAAGTATCAGTCATTGTGCTGTTCTGGCTCTATTGGTGCCAAAGAAGGATGAAAGTTTTTGCATGTGTATGGATAGCCGAGGGGAGACATCAACCAATAATAAAAAAAATCATGTACCAGCATAATGCAATGCACATTCTTGAGTGTGAATCGAATTTGGATGAAGATGGCAACTTTCGGACAATTAATGGAATAATTATTCATTTTGAGAACTTAACAATTTGATGCATGAATTTGTAGTTAAGTCCCGGTGGAAATCTAGGAGAATAGTGTGGTCTTCTAGGATAATTTATGTTTAGAGTTAATATTTAGTATTTTAAGGAGTCAAAATTTATTGTTTTCTAGATTGTTTTAATTAGTTTTAAATGGTAGTATTAATATTGATATTTAATTGTAAAGTTATATAAGAAGCCAAGTATATCTTTGTAAGGCAGAATTTAATCAATAGAAAAATTGTTTGAGTGTTTTCTCTTCTCTCTTATCTTCTTAAGGTTTTTTCTTGTCTCTATTGCAACTAAACCAATACGTGAGCTTAATGGGCAATACCGTAGTGGGACCGACTTATGTCATAGCAATAAAAAATTCAGCCATAGCCCTTGTACCAGTATCAGAAAGGGGGCAGCAACAACAACTCCTTTACTAAAATCAAACCACATAACAAGTAAATGGTACAAAACCTAAGTTGGACCATACCAAACAGTTGGTAAATCGCAAGGGAACAGCTGGTACCCACAAATTGCAAAACAACAAGGTAAAGCATCAACGAGCAAAAGAGGAACTAGGCAAAGAGAGATTTTTAAGGTTTATCAGTAAATCAAAGCCCAACAAGCAGCCCAACAGTGAAAGAAGAAAGGGTAAGTTTCTCCTCTGATAGACCTGATCACCGCCTCAGCTGACTTCCCCAACCTCCCCTTTGCTGCTAACTTATTTTTCACCGAAAGCCAAGCCAAAGATATGTTCTTATCAGTTAGTTAATCTCAACACATAAGAACAAAGCGCAAAATGAGAGGAAAAAGAGGCCAGAGGGGCGATTATATAGAGGATGAGGGTAGGGCAACTGTCACAAGAATTGATAGGGAGAGGTAGGACAGGTCAAGGTTGGTGACACCGCTCGGGGGGTTGGTGAGGACTTTCGAGAGTGAAAGTCAGAATGACGGGAGCGAGATAGGTGACAGGGCATGGCCGTAAGGCCTCTCGTTGGAGAGACAAGAAAGGGTATATAGTAAGAGGATCGGTTCAGCAGAGAGAATGAGAAAGAGAGGATGAACCATAAATGAGAGGGGACATGGGAAGAGAGATATCGTCAGATATTGATTTTGAGGGGAGAGAGAGAGAGAGCACAACACAGATGGGAGAGAGATGAAGACATTTAATAAGGAGAGAGATAGAATGAAGAAAAATGAGATTTTTTGTGGCCGGGTTTTGTGACACTTTGTGTTGTGTTGTAGCGTTAATTTATCATTAGCATTACATTGTTCATTTAAATGTTTATTTAACTTTAGTGTTAAATAAATTTCGTTGATTTCAATTGTCATTGTCTCAAACTTCAAACCATTTTGTTCGTTTCGTTCATTTTGTTCATTTGATCACTCTTTATTTTATTATTTTTAAGATCTCTAAATTTTTAGGTTATTTTGATGGGTTTATTTATTAATTGATTCTTATTGGTCTATTTGGTCATTATTTATTTATTTTTAAATTGTGTTATTAGTTTATTTGTGTTGAATCTATTTGTTGAGTGAATTAATTTATTTAATTTCTATTTAACCATTATTATTGTTTGTTTTGAAATTTCGTGGTTTAACATACAAGTCAAAGAAATGAATAGTATTCACAAGTACACTGAAGAGTTATATATATTTCACCACCAGATACCAGGCACCAACATGCACTAATGCTGGTAAGGAGTTATTACGAAGACTAATTAGGTGATGCAAACTACCAGTATAAGTCTTTAACCCAAATGAAATCACTATCCCATCCGTTAACATCAATTGACATTTCCGCCCATCCTTGGTCATTAGAACCGGTCAGACAGACCCACCGCTCACCCATCTGTGGAAAAAGAGATGTTGCAGGACCGACTATGTGGGATAGTCCATACGCATCATGGTTGACATGACACACGGCAACAAACAAAATTGGATAAACAAAAAGACATTTGTTCATAACCAAATTATGATCTAAATGCAACATAAAAACTAATTTAAGTATATACTAATAATTAGAATTATTTTTTTCCAATGAATGGTACATCTTCTTTAGCTACTGGTACTAGAGTGCATATAATACTGTAAAGATCAGTAATAGAAAGCAAGGGTTAAGCAAAAACAATGAACCTCATTTTTTACCAGCACAACTGAAATCATTTAGTAAAATATGAGCACATCGCTCCTATAATTAAGATTTGATTGGATGTATTGATATCAGGTAAATTAATCATATGTCATAATTTATTACTTTGTTTAAATGGGTATATCACTTTTCGCATGTGCCACAATAGAAAAGTTCATGTCTGCACCAATTCAACATATTAAGATCCATTATTTCATCATCAGTTGGTTTAATTTTTTATTTTGATTAACATATATTAGAATCTAGATGGTTAATTACCCTTTGAAGACCAAGAATTTTGACATTCACCGAGTCTCAAGTCTCAACTCCGCTAGGTTGGGAAGAGACAAATGATTTAGTGGAAAAGAAAACACAAAGTATAACTGCTAAGTAGCAAAAAGAGAATTCTTAAATTTTTTAAAAGAAGTCAATTGTATTTAAAACTTGTTTGTCGCTTACAAATGACAAGGGCCCTCTATATAGGAGAAAGTATTTTGGTCTTAAAGAAAGTAAATAACTAAAAGATACTGTAATTAAATGTTAATGATTTAAAGACAAAAAATCTTGAAGATAAAATCTTGATAAGATCCATCAAATCAAATCTTGGTCAGAATCCGAATCAGATTCGGATGAGATATATTGCTGATCTGCATCAGGCTCTCCGGGTTGTTGAAAGCTTGACCTCAAGCTTGACTTGGTAGGCATTCTCACCAAATTTCTCGAGAATCGGGTAAGATCCAAACTTACGATGAGTGATCTTGTTGTAATCACCTCTCGTATAATGATTCTTGCTTAGATAGACCCACACCAATTCTCCAATGTTGAAATCTACTTGGCGGCGCTTCTTATCCGCGTGAGCCCTGTACTTCTCGTATGTTGCCTTCAAGTTCTGGTGTACTTGCTCATGAATTTCCAACAAGTTGCAAACATGTGTTGTCGTCTCCTTCGGGATCTTACTCGGGCCTTCAATCGGTAACAAGTCGAGAGGTCCTCAGGGAATATATCCATACACCACATAGAAAAGAGCAAATCGGGTGGAACAGTTGACTGAACAGTTGTACTCAAACTCAATCTTTGACAAGATAGTGTCCCATATCCCGAATGAAGTCACTTATGCTTGCAACATATTTGCGAGGCTCCAGTTGACTGCTTCAGTCTGCCCATCAATATGAGGGTGACAAGTTATGCTAAACTTTAGCTCGGTTCTAAGTCGAGACCAAACTTCCTTCTAGAATGTTCTCATAAACTTCACATCTCGATCAGAGACTATAAAACTTGGTAACCCATGATGGCGAACGACCTCGACAAAGAAGAGCTCGGCAACCTTACAAGCATTGATGGTTGTCTTGCAGGCCGCAAAGATAGCCATCTTGCTGAATCGATCTACCACAATAAAAATATTGTCGTTCTTCTTTCAAGTTGTTGGCAAATCTACAACAAAGTCCTACAATCCTTGGTTGGTGTCGATTCCTTTGACAACTTGGCAAACTTGGCATCGTTTCATGAATAGCTTGATGTCTTTCAACATGTTCAGCTAAAAGAATCTTTCTCAAACCAGAAGTGTCTTCTCAGCTCTAAAATGACTTTATTTGTTGATCTCTTGAAAAACTAAGAATCGAAGAGAAGTGTTCGGGATATAGAGTAAGTTTCAAAAGAAAAGATAACCATCATGGAGAAGATAGTCATGTCGGGTTTTCACTTCCACACCCTCGATTATTGGTCTGAATTCATTATCTTCTCGTAGCTCTCGGGGAAGCTCTTCAAATCCGAGAACCACATTCTTAATTGTCGACATCAAATTGACCCGGCGACTTAATGCATCGGCTACTTTGTTGTTATTTTTAGACTTGTGAATAATGGTGAAAGTATATTCTTGCAGCATTATGAACCATTTCGCATGTCGAGTATTGAGTTTGTTCTGGTTCTACAAAAACTTCAAAGCTTGGTGGTCGGTAAAGAGAAGGAACTCTTTCGGGAGAAGATAATGTCGCCAATGTTGGAGAGCTTGAACAATGACATAGAGTTCAACATCATAAACTGAGTAATTTGCACGCAATCCACCTAGCTTCTCGCTGAAGTAAGCTATCGGTTTCTTCTCTTGGGATTACACAACTCCAATCCTAATGAACGAGGCGTCGCATTCGACCTCGAACGCCTTGTCAAAATTTAGTAGAGATAGTACTGGGGAACTTGTGAGCAAGGTTTTGTGTTGCTCGAACGCCTTCAGAGCCTCCTCGGTCCAAGCAAAATTCTTGCCTTTGAGCAAATCAGTTATCGAGCTGTAGCCTTTGATGAACCTTCGATAGAAACCAATAAGGCCTAAAAATGAATGAATTTCGCCAATGGTGGTCGGATATGGCCAACTTTGGATAACTTAAACTTTACTCTCATCGGGACTGATGCCTTGACCCGAGATGATAAAATCTAAGAATATGAGGGTCAAAATCATCTAGGAACACTTTTCGGGTTGACAAAAAGTTAGTTTTCTCAGAGAGTCTCAAATACTTCTCATAAATGGTGGAGATGATTGGTTTTGTTTTAACTATAAATGAGAATATCATCGAAGTAAACCACCATAAATTTATTGAGAAAATGGCAGAGTACTTGATTCATATCTCTCATAAAAGTGTTCGCTGCATTTGACAATCCGAAGGGCATAATGACCTATTTGAAAAGTCCGTCATTCGTCTTGAAGGTAGTTTTCCATTCATCACCCGGCTTGATGTCAATCTGATGATATCTGCTCTTCAAATTGAGTTTCGAGAAGATGATTGCACCACTGAGCTGATCTAACATGTCTTCAAGCCTTGGTATCAGAAACCAGTATTTGATGGTGATTCGATTAATAGCTCAGCTATCAACATACATTCAGAACGTCCCATCCTTTTTAGGCACGAGCAATGTCGGCATGGCACATAGGCTTATGCTCTCGCGCACAAACCCTTTGTCGATGAGCTCTTGCACTTGCCTTCGGAGCTCTTTGTGCTGATCTGGGGACATTCGGTAGCGAGCTTTGTTCGGAAGGATCGATCCCGACACCAAATCGATTTGGTGATGGATATCCTGAAGTGGTGGGAGTCCATCCGGCAACTCTCCTAGAATATCTCGGTAAGTTGCCAGAATCAGCGCAATTAGTCGAGAGTACTTCTCTTCTTGCTCGGGTTGTGTGAAAGTTATCAATGCGACGATCAAGCACATGCATGCTTCCTCTAGGTCGTGCTCGAACTCTTCAGTTGGCACACAAACCACTATCTTTCTTGTGCTTGAAAAGTCTTTTTGCATAGGTAAGATGTGTACCTTCATTTCTTCCGTTCGTACCAAGTAAAGATGTCTTCATCCATCGTATACGGCATGGTTGTCGAATTGCCAAGGTCGGCCTAGGATGAGGTGTGAGGCATACATCGGGACAACATCTACTTAGACAGTTGTCGAGTAGTGCGGGCCAATGGAGAATTCAACCTAACATCGTTGGTTGACTATGATCTCAGCATCCTTGTTGACCCAACTGAGCTTGTACGGGTGTGGATGTGCAGAAGTTGAGAGGTTGAGCTTCTTAACTGCTTTTTCAGAGATTATGTTCTCCTGACTTCCCAAATCGATGATGACATTGCACTTCTTCCATTGATAGAGCATTGAGTTTTAAAGATGTCGTGTCTTTTTCAGTTCTCCTTTGTTGGTGGCGCCAGACATAGTCTTCGGACAACTAGGTTTTTTCCAGCAACATCCTCGGGATTAGCTTCATAGATCTCGTCCTCGTTAGCATCTCATTCCTCTTCATTCTCGAGATAATCATCTTAATCTGCGAACTAAACTCGAGCCTTCGGACATTCATTAGCATAGTGTCCGAGAGTGTGACATCTATGGCAACAGATGTTGGCTTTGTGGTCATTCGGGGTGTGATTGCTTAGGTTATTCACCATTGAGGTAGTGCGAGAGGAACACAGGTTGATGCTCCATTTGACTAGAGGTTGTCCGACACCCTTTGTAGTCTCAGATTGATTTCTGCTTCGGCATTGTAAATTTCTCCGAACGAAATTAAGGGCTCGGGATTGTTACTGCTCAACTGCTTTTGCTTTGGATTGAGTCTCAAAGACCGTGTTGAAGGTATGAACAATCAACACATCTTGGATTACGCCACAAAGTCCATGAAGGAATCGAGTCACTCGTTGATCCTCGGTATCGTTTAGTTGATTTTGAGCTTCTAGTTGGTAGAACTCGATGGTGTACTCGTCAACACTTCTCGAACCCTGAGTCAGTGATTGAAATTGCCGAAATAGTGTCTGTCGGTAGTTAAGAGGTAAGAACTCTAGGTTCATCTCACACTTGAGTTCATCCCAATCGGAGAGTGGAGGGAGGTTATCGAGATAGCGGCGATACTTGTAGTTCTGCTACCATACTGAGGCTCATTCTCAGAAACAGATCGTAACTAGGGGTACTTGTTTCTCGGGTGGAATTTCCTTCAACTCAAAAACTTCTTCCACGGTGTGAGTCCAGTCGAGGAACTCCTCGGGTTTGAGATTTCCCGAAAAGTCAGGGATTTCAACTCGAAGACCACTATTCTAGTTTCGATCACGAGACAGAGGGTTGTTGCGAGTTTGGTTGTCATAATTATCTTAATTTCGGTTGTCATTAGGGTTATATGGGGGGTATATCTAGACAGACTACTAGGTCGGTAAGAAGTTGCACGTTTTGCTATTGTGCTTATCGTGCTTCTTCTTGAGCTCGTCGCATCTCATTAAGAATGGCTTGGATGTTTAGGTTTGTCATGTTGGGATTCGGAATGCCCAAATCCCGTTAATGCTCAAGCTGCGGAAAGACCGTAGAACAAAAATTTTACTTCTACTTAAGTTAGGGATTAAAGTATGTCGGATAATAACCGAGAGTTACAGACATTTAATCCTTTACAAAAGACGGTAAAATATTATTTTACTTCTAACTTAAGCTTAGGGTTAAAGTGATGTGTCGGATGATTACCGAGAGATACACACCTCTTTAAACCTTTATTGATCTACTCCATGATTGGTTTCTAAAATATTAATCTACTTAACAATTAAATAGATTAACATAAGATGTTATACCTCGCTTCTAAATTTCAATTGGAATGAAAATCGGCTTGTCTCGGAGCACCAAACGTCTGATGCCTCTGTAGGTTATCCACCAGGACTGACCAGAGAGCGGTTTATTTCTTTTGCCAGAAATACTGTAAACCGCGGTTTTTCGCAAAAAACACTATTCACCCGAGAAAAAGACGAAATAGTACTATTCACGACTCGCAGTAATTCTGTTTCACAAATGTGCAGAAATACCGCAACTTTCGTAAAAACACTATTCACCGATCCCGTGAATTCTGAAACAACCGTATACCGGGAGAGAGAAAGTAGAACTGATTTGGTGGAACTTTTTCTCTCACCCTACCCCTCTATTTATAGAAAAAATGGAATTGACAAATTACCAAAATGCCCTCGTGAATAGTAAGGAGGTTTCAAAGTGAAAAGACCAAAATACCCTTGAGGATGATGTCATGGATGATGTCATATATGATGTCATGGATGATGTCATATATGATGTCATGCATGATGTCATCTAAGATCCAAATTTACAAGTTTGCCATTGGGCTTTTGGCCAAATTACCGAAATACCCTTGGGCTTTTGGATTTTGGGCTTTTCTGATTTTGGGCTTTTAATTATTAATTAAGGCTTTAATTATTAATGGGATTTTGGCCCATAATTCAAATCCATAATTAACATTTAAAATCCAAATCAAATATATATATAATTGTCATCTACAATTATATTTTTCTCGGTTGTTGTTTCGGCGAATTTATACGACGTGTCCAACACGTTATAAATTCAATCTGATTTTTGCTTCTTGTCATCTCTATGACAAATATAATTATATCATATATAATTAATTATAACCATCTTATTATTAATTATAAACAATTTATAATTAATCAATAAGATTCTCCGATTAACTCCTATACGGTGTGACCCGACAGGATCCGTGTTATGTTGGTAAATAGAGTTAAAACCCTTTTAACTTCTATAATCATAGGAGGCATCTGGCAGAATGCACTATGACCATCCAATTGCACAGATGATGATGTACTGTACAATATCATGATCCAGTAAACTATTTACTTGTGTTTAATTCTTTTATCTCATAGCTATCAGATCAGTTTCAAGGTAGGTATGTGTCATCCTTGCAAACTTAATCTTTTCTTGATCCTGAGTAAAATATCAAATATAATTACTCTTGTAATTATACTGCTAGCAGATAATCTTACTCTATCAAGGGGCCCAGTGATGCTATAACTCATATAGAAATATGAGGGACAATAGTACTTTTGGCAAACCATCTCTTCCTCCGCATAAGTTATGTATACCGAAGAGCTACCTTTATAGCCACCTTTTACGGATAACGTTTGGTAGAAATCACACACATACATATCCTATGTAAGAAAGATGAATACCTCATACTTTAGAATTTAATACTGAACGAAAACATTAATGACACGAACACAATTCCATTTAATGTTTCATTCGGGGTCTATCAAATACGATGTTCCTTGAACATCTATTTATGTGATTAAAATGACAACTCTTTGTCTATGGTCTGTAAAACTTGACCATCATTTAATCCACATACTAACCTGATAACGGTTAATTAGTGTTCCTGCTAATTACCTTGGTTAGTGACTTTTAAGAGTATATTCTATATTATGAAGTTTCACAATTCCAGTCATGAACTCGGAATGATTCATAAATTCAATAATACTCAAGGAAACAAAATATCGTTTAAATATCCAATTCATGAACAAAGCTTTATATAACAAATTTATCGTATTATTGACTTCAAGATTATTACAAACTAACAATCTCCCACTTAAGCTTGGAGTCAATCATATTGAGCCATGCCTTATACAAATCTCTTTATTCTATAAATCTCTCAGATTTAAAGGAAAATCTCACAGCCAATCTCCTATGTGTCTCAAACCCATAGAAGATATGTGCAACTAGTGCTTGGCCTGAGGTAGAGATCTTACAAGTGGATCAGCTGTGTTGCCGACGGTGTCAATTTTACAAATCTTTACGTCGCCTCTATTTATGATTTTTCATATGAGGTGATAACGTCTGTGTAATCACTTACCACGAGCTCCAAGTCAGCACCGTAGATGAGAAACATATCCTTAGTTCTTCTTAAGTACTTAAAGATATTCTTTGCAGCATTCCAGTGCTCCTAGTATGGATTAACCTGATATCTACTCGTCACACTCCAAGCGTACGAGACATCAGGGCGAGTGCACAACATGGCGTACATGATAGAGCCAATAGCCGAAGCATATGGTACTCTACTCATTATGTTTTGCTCATCAGTTGTCAAAGGACACTGAGTCTTGCTAAGCTGTGCACCATGATTCATTGGCAGAAATCTTTTCTTAGAATTCTACGTGCTGAACCGATTCAGCACTTTATCAATGTATGTACTTTGACTTAATCCAATAAGTCTCTTAGATCTATCTCTATAGATCTTTATGCCTAGTATATAGACAGTCTCGCCCAAATCTTTCATTGAGAACACTTTCTTTAATGAAGATTTGGCTGATTGCAATAGGGGAATATTATTTCCCATTAAGAGTATATCGTCCACATAGAGGGTTAAAATAGCGATGACACTCCCACTAGTTTTCCTGTATACACAATGTTCTTCTTTGCATCTGACGAAGTCAAACTGTTTGACTTCTTCGTCAAATCAAAGATTCCAACTCCGTGATGCTTGCTTCAATCCATAATGGATCTGAGAAGCTTGCATAACTTCCCAGCATTCTTTGGATCCTCAAAACTTATGGGCTGTATCATATACACGTCCTCTTCCAAATTTCCATTTAGGAAGACGGTTTTGACATCCATTTGCCATATTTCATAATCATGAAATATGATAATTGCTAGGAGCATCCGAATTGACTTAAACATAGCTACGGACGAAAAAGTTTCATCATAATCTACGTCGAGAATTTGCTTGAAACCTTTCGCTACTAGCCGTACTTTGTAAATAATCATATTATCATCCATGCCTGTTTTTCTTTTAAAAAACCCACTTGTTAGCTATGGGTTTTACCCCAACAAGTGGTGCAACCAGGTTCCAAACCTTGTTGTCATACATGGACTGTATTTCGGATCTCATGGCCTCCAGCCATTTATCAGAGTCGGGTCTATCCACTGCTTCCGCATAGGTCAGAGGATCTTCAGCATCAAATACTGAGACTTCATGCAGTCCCATGTACCTTTAAGGTGCACGAACTGTCCTATGTGACCTTCGTAGCACTTGTTCTTCAGGCTGTCGAACTTCATCCACATCAGTATGCGCATTTAGTTCTATTTCAACTTGCGTTGAAGTAGATGAGCTCGGGACTAGAACTTCTTCCACAACTATTTGTAGATTTGGTTCTTCCAAATGCTCATTAGCCGAAGAATCAAGTGGTGGGTTTATCTGATCAGTATCAGATATTGTATTGTGTGATGTATCTTGAATTTCTTCAAGTATTACATTACTCCCACTACTTCCTTTTGCGAGAAACTCTTTCTCCAAAAATATACCATGACGAGCAACAATTATCTTGTTCTCGGACTGATAATAGAAGTAATATCCTTTCGTTTCCTTAGGATACCCTACGAAAAAATATTTATCAGCTTTGGGTCCAAGTTTGTCAGAAGTCGAACGTTTGACAAATACCTTGCAACCCTAAATTTTAAGATAAGACATATTTGGTATCTTACCAAACCATAACTCATATGGAGTCTTTTCTACTGACTTGGATGAAACCTTATTTATTATTAGTGCAGCAGTTTCTAGTGCGTGCCCCCAAAACATTTTTGGGAGTGTGGTATTACTCATCATGGAACAAACCATGTCTAACAGAGTTTGATTCCTCCTCTCAGAAACACCATTCCATTGCGGCATTCCCGGAGGTGTGAGTTGTGAGACTATCCCACATTCTTTTAAGTACATTATAAACTCATAACTTAAGTATTCGCCTCCACGGTCTGACCGTAAGGCCTTAATACTTTTATTCAGTTGATTTTCTACTTCAGTCTTGAATTCTTTGAACTTTTCAAAAGATTCAGACTTATGTCTCATCAAGTAGACATAACCATATCTACTGTAATTATCAATAAATGTGATAAAGTAGCGATCACTGTTTCTTGTACAAGTACTCATTGGTCTGCATACATCTGTGTGTATAAGGGCTAATAAGTCACTTGTCCTTTCGCCCTTCTTGGAGAAAGACAATTTGGTCATTTTTCACGTAAACAAGATTCACAATATTAAAATTATCAAGAAGTCCAACTTCATGTAACTTTTGATGCGTTTCTCGTTTATATGACCAAGGCGATAATGCCATATGAAAGTCATACTTTCATGAGATGTTTTGAGTCGTTTATTGATGTTAAATATAGGTTTGTCTATTTCCAGTATATAAAGATCATTCATCATAAAAGAAGATCCATAATATAACTCATCTTTATATATAGAACAACCATTGTCCTTTATAACAAAAGAGAAACCATTCATTTCTAAACATGAGATTGAAATGATGTTTCTGGAAATACTTGGAACAAAATATATATTTTCAAGTTCCATTACAAGCCCGCTAGGTAAACACAACTCTATACTTCCGACTATTACGGCTGCAACTTGTGCACCGTTTCCAACTCGGAGTTGTATTTCCTTATTTTGTAGTTTTCTCCTATTCTTTAGTGTCTCTATATTTGAACAAATATGAGCACATGATCCAGTATCCAATACCCAATCATGAATAGAGGTAACAACGTTAACTTCAACAATAAAAATACCTGAAGTTGAAGTCTTGGGAACCTTTCCCATCCTTACATCTCCAGATATTTAGGGCAGGTCCTCTTCCAATGACCCTTACTTTGACAGTAAAAGCAGTCAGAGGTAGAAGAGGTTTTTGCCTAGGGAGTGTTCTGATTAGAAATCATTTTCCCTTTGCTCTTGTACTTAAACGCCACTTTGGAAGTCACTTTATGTTTCGTCCTTTTAATCTTATTTCCACCTTCTTGGATCATGAGGTTAGAAGAATTCTTCTTCATCTCCCCATCAGCGATCCTCAACATCCCTTTGAGCTCCTGCAAGCTCTTGTCCATTCCCAGCATATAATAATTCCTGATGAAATTAGAATAGCTAGGAGGGAGAGAGTTCAGGATAACATCCGTAACAAACTCTTTGCTCAACGGACTGTTAAGCTTCTCCAACTGCTCAACATCGCTCGTCATACGGAGCATGTGAGTGTCAAGAGAGCTGCCCTCAGTCATCTTATGACTCAGCGGAGATTTAGTCACCTTAAATTTCTTGACCAAGAAACTTTGTACATCAAGCTCATGTTCTTTGTGCTTGTTGTACATGGTGACTTCATTTGCTGTGCAGTCTACTGCAGGCTGTGCAAGGATTAGTGTATTTAAGGACGTACTCGAGTTTCTCATGTCTTAGTATGATTATGAGCGCACATAACGTATTAGTAAGAGTTTCTTTAGCCATGTGATACAACATTTAAAATGTAAAGATTTTTAGCTTTGTTCATGTAATGTCTTATTTCAAATAAAACTCCCACTACAAATTTTTCTATTCCCGTTTGTAGTTAGGACCAAGATCCCTATTTTCATTGATAATCAAGTTATCGTTGAATAACTCGTTTATTAATTATCTTAGGTAAGCAACTCTTTGCTAATCACATCTCTATGTGATTCTTGGTTTCGCTAAACATCATATGTTTTAACGAAACTTTGCCCCAAGCCCAAAACTGTTTTGGAAATCATTGGTAAGTAACCTCACTCTATTTGATTCGTTATGTCGGACATAACCCTCGAAAACCAAAGGTAAAAGGTGACGCCTACTGAGTAGGTCACGTCTGCCAATGAACAATGATATGCGAGGACAGAGTAGGTAGGGCATATTACTTAATTTTTCGGGTTTAACATCGTAAGCAGTCAGTTTGTTAAACTGACTTTAAACAGACTTACGAACACGTAAAAGATGTCTGCCAGAAAGACCACTGAAAGTTCCTTTTCCAGTCTTTCTTTGACACAACCTTCCTTCACGGTTTCTTAAAAATGATAAATCTAATTTACACATTTATAATTAGTCAGTTTATTAAGCTAACTTTAAACAGACTTATGAACACGTGAAAAGACGTCTGCCAGAAAGACCATTGAAAGTTCCTTTTCCAGTCTTTCTTTGACATAACATTCTTTCACGGTTCCTTAAAATGATAAATCTAATTTACACATTTATAATTAGTCAGTTTATTAAGCTAACTTTAAACAGACTTATGAACACGTGAAAAGACGTCTGCCAGAAAGACCATTGAAAGTTCCTTTTCCAGTCTTTCTTTGACATAACATTCTTTCACGGTTCCTTAAAATGATAAATCTAATTTACACATTTATAATTAGTCAGTTTATTAAGCTGACTTTAAACAGACTTATGAACACGTGAAAAGACGTCTGCCAGAAAGACCATTGAAAGTTCCTTTTCCAGTCTTTCTTTGACATAACATTCTTTCACGGTTCCTTAAAATGATAAATCTAATTTACTCATTTATTATCAAAGCGGTAAATCCAATTTACCAGCTCATACAAACATTTTCTATATATACATGAATCAGTCACGTATATAACTACTATCTATCCAATAGAAGTAGCTTTGCATCTATGATAAGATACATTTCATATCAAAGCAGTAAATCTAATTTACCTGCTCATACAAACATTTTGTATATATATACATGAATCAGTCACATATATAACTATCAGTTCTCAATTCTTTATTTTGCAACTACATCTTTGTTCTTTATTTATACCGTAAAAAGCATATAAACATTTTATATGATTTCAAAACAGTTAATTCCTTCTGGTACGATAAAGTAATTTGATAACGTGACAAAGTTCCTTTTCGGCCAGTTATCAGGACACATAAAAGGGGCTCCCAGGAAAGATCGGGGTCACGAGGACCACTTTAAATTCAATCTTTCCTAGACAGAACCATCTCTTTCGGGTGTGGAGATCAACAGCTCTTACTCAGGTACTTTATTGCTTTATCACATTCATAGATATACTTCTCATAACCAAAAGTTTTCGAAAAAAACAAAAGAGTTACATTTTCCATGCTTCGAAAGCGCAAAAGTAATTTGGTAACGTGACAAAGTTCCTTTTGGGCCAGTTATCAGGACACGTAAAAGGGCATGTCAGAAAGAATACCGAAGGTATCCACTTCCCATCTTTCTTTGACATCACCTTATCTTTTATGTGTGAAGATCAACAGCTCTTACTCAGGTACTTTATTGCTTCATCACATTCTTAGATATACTTTAACACAATCGAAAGTTTTCGAAAAGAAAGCGTAAAGAAAGTATAAAGAAAGCTTAAATCTAATTTAACTTTCTTAGTCGACAGAGCCGAACCAAGAAAATCCAATTTTATTTGGTTTGGACTTTAAGCTGCAAATCTAAGAATTAAACCGATACGGGGTATATACATCTTATTTGCATAAGATATAACCTTTTAGAAAATCAATCAGCGGGAGAGCCTTTGCTCTGATACCACTGTTGGGATTCGGAATGCCCAAATCCCGTTAATGCTCAAGCTGCGGAAAGACCGTAGAACAAAAATTTTACTTCTACTTAAGTTAGGGATTAAAGTATGTCGGATAATAACCGAGAGTTACAGACATTTAATCCTTTACAAAAGACGGTAAAATATTATTTTACTTCTAACTTAAGCTTAGGGTTAAAGTGATGTGTCGGATGATTACCGAGAGATACACACCTCTTTAAACCTTTATTGATCTACTCCATGATTGGTTTCTAAAATATTAATCTACTTAACAATTAAATAGATTAACATAAGATGTTATACCTCGCTTCTAAATTTCAATTGGAATGAAAATCGGCTTGTCTCGGAGCACCAAACGTCTGATGCCTCTGTAGGTTATCCACCAGGACTGACCAGAGAGCGGTTTATTTCTTTTGCCAGAAATACTGTAAACCGCGGTTTTTCGCAAAAAACACTATTCACCCGAGAAAAAGACGAAATAGTACTATTCACGACTCGCAGTAATTCTGTTTCACAAATGTGCAGAAATACCGCAACTTTCGTAAAAACACTATTCACCGATCCCGTGAATTCTGAAACAACCGTATACCGGGAGAGAGAAAGTAGAACTGATTTGGTGGAACTTTTTCTCTCACCCTACCCCTCTATTTATAGAAAAAATGGAATTGACAAATTACCAAAATGCCCTCGTGAATAGTAAGGAGGTTTCAAAGTGAAAAGACCAAAATACCCTTGAGGATGATGTCATGGATGATGTCATATATGATGTCATGGATGATGTCATATATGATGTCATGCATGATGTCATCTAAGATCCAAATTTACAAGTTTGCCATTGGGCTTTTGGCCAAATTACCGAAATACCCTTGGGCTTTTGGATTTTGGGCTTTTCTGATTTTGGGCTTTTAATTATTAATTAAGGCTTTAATTATTAATGGGCTTTTGGCCCATAATTCAAATCCATAATTAACATTTAAAATCCAAATCAAATATATATATAATTGTCATCTACAATTATATTTTTCTCGGTTGTTGTTTCGGCGAATTTATACGACGTGTCCAACACGTTATAAATTCAATCTGATTTTTGCTTCTTGTCATCTCTATGACAAATATAATTATATCATATATAATTAATTATAACCATCTTATTATTAATTATAAACAATTTATAATTAATCAATAAGATTCTCCGATTAACTCCTATACGGTGTGACCCGACAGGATCCGTGTTATGTTGGTAAATAGAGTTAAAACCCTTTTAACTTCTATAATCATAGGAGGCATCTGGCAGAATGCACTATGACCATCCAATTGCACAGATGATGATGTACTGTACAATATCATGATCCAGTAAACTATTTACTTGTGTTTAATTCTTTTATCTCATAGCTATCAGATCAGTTTCAAGGTAGGTATGTGTCATCCTTGCAAACTTAATCTTTTCTTGATCCTGAGTAAAATATCAAATATAATTACTCTTGTAATTATACTGCTAGCAGATAATCTTACTCTATCAAGGGGCCCAGTGATGCTATAACTCATATAGAAATATGAGGGACAATAGTACTTTTGGCAAACCATCTCTTCCTCCGCATAAGTTATGTATACCGAAGAGCTACCTTTATAGCCACCTTTTACGGATAACGTTTGGTAGAAATCACACACATACATATCCTATGTAAGAAAGATGAATACCTCATACTTTAGAATTTAATACTGAACGAAAACATTAATGACACGAACACAATTCCATTTAATGTTTCATTCGGGGTCTATCAAATACGATGTTCCTTGAACATCTATTTATGTGATTAAAATGACAACTCTTTGTCTATGGTCTGTAAAACTTGACCATCATTTAATCCACATACTAACCTGATAACGGTTAATTAGTGTTCCTGCTAATTACCTTGGTTAGTGACTTTTAAGAGTATATTCTATATTATGAAGTTTCACAATTCCAGTCATGAACTCGGAATGATTCATAAATTCAATAATACTCAAGGAAACAAAATATCGTTTAAATATCCAATTCATGAACAAAGCTTTATATAACAAATTTATCGTATTATTGACTTCAAGATTATTACAAACTAACATGTCATGGTAAAGTATTGATATAGGTGACGGTTATCGAGGATACAACTTCACACAAACGTGAAGGTGGCTGTCGAAACTGTACTATGATACCACTTGATGCTCACTGGGTCCCAAGTCTCAACTTCGCTAGGACGGGAAGAGACAAATAGTTTAGTGGAAAAGAAAACACAAAGTATAACAGCTAAGTAGCAAATAGAGAATTCTTAGAATTCTTAAAAGAAGCTAATTATATTCAAAACTTGATTGTCTCTTACAAATGATAAGGTCCCTCTATATAGGCAAAGGTGCCCTGGTCCCAAAGAAAATAAACAATTGAAAGAAATAATCGAAAGATACTGTAATTAAATGCTAATAAGTTAAAGGCATAAAATCTTAAAGATAAAATCTTAATAAGATCCATCAGATCATATCTTGATCAGAATACGAATCAGATTCGAATGTGATCTCTTGCTATTTTCGTTAAATTTACTTGTAACATTTAGCATGTACCTAATATTTGCTCCAAAGTTGGTATATGTTAGAGATGTTTACAGTGACACTTTTTTTCCTAGAAATCTGGAATCATAATAAAAAAAAAGGGATCTCTATCTCTAG
>CAXKVV010000804.1:0-31605 GCA_964058805.1 Schoenoplectus triqueter
TATTGATTATCGAATTTAAAACATCAAATAACTTAAATTTGATCACTTAACGAGAAACACGCTAAAAATAATGAACAAATAAAATGAATGGCAATTATGATCGGAACTTGAATTAATCGAAAAGAGGATTTACGTCAAAACCCTAACGTAAATAAATGATTAAATCAATGAACCCGGGCAAAATAATAACAAACATTAAAACATGCGATTAATATAACGAACACTGCATTAAGAATAAAAATACGTTAGTTAGATTTTTCCGACACCGCATATATGCAGTAGGAATGCTGCCGAATTTTCAAGAAAAGACGATGAAAATCGAGCGAACGTTAATTAAATTATCAATCTAAATTAATTATTAATTTCGAAATCAATCAAGTTAGACTAATAAACATCTAAATTAAATTAACTAGGTGATACAGTCGACTCGGATCCACTCGCGGAGTACGAGGTCACTCCTAACCTGACTTACGCAGACGCCGACCCCGAGGCAGGTGTTCTACCCCCAGAGTAGAGCGACTCCGCGATCCTCACCAGCACTCTCAGGTACGATTTTCAGTGCCAATACTCTGAAGACATACTTATCCGCTTGCTTTTATTTTGTAAGGTGAAATACCAAATTTAGCAGACCAGAGTATGTGCCTATGCACACTCACTCTCCTAAGGCGTTATCGACTCGGGAGCCCGAATTATCGTTTATGCGGTATTAGCACTGCATAAATATAAAATCCTAAGTTCGTAAGTTGGGTCGCTGGTAGCGCCCGCTTAGGCAAGGCCCAAATTCATAAGTTGGGACGCTGGTGGTACCCGCTTGGGATAGATCTGGTGATTTGCAATCGGGATATTTATTTCGGGTGGTTGATTTTCGTACCTTATATTTTATATTATATTAATATTTTCACAGATTTTTTATTTCGGATTTCTTTGTCATTTCATGTCATTCATGTAGGTGTTTTCTCAAACAAGCATAGATTAATATTACATTAATATATATTAAATTATTTCATTGCATTTAAATTTCGGTATCTGTATTGGGTCTAGTCTAGGAAAGAAGATCAAATCTTAAGGCTGGATCTAAATCCGTACTGAGTAATTTAAAAATTACTCACGTTTTCATGGTGGTTGTGGGATCCAGATTTACAGGTGCAGGATTGAGTTTTGATGAGAGTGCTAGGTGCAGTCCTGCGTGATATCAGAGGTGCTTCGCCGCATCTGCACAGTGAGGCGGGTAGATGATTAGGACTTATCGGGTATCGGGTTTTTGTATCTTTCTTTGGTTTTTTATTTGAGAGATTTTGCTACCAATTCCGATGGAGTTAGCCCCGCCGGTGTCTGGCGTTGTATTCTACTGTATATTCTGGACTGTTATTATTTTGTGTTATTATTATTATTTTGTTTATTCTGAGATTTATCTTATTTTATTCATTTAACCTTTTGTACGCACGTCTCGTCGTGCGTACGTGGCGGTATTAAGCACCCCTAACCCGATTTATTATTTCTGGGGTGTGACATCCTTCGGTGGTATCAGAGCATGAATTTATAATCTGATTTCATATAAATCATGCTAGGGTAGCATCCGAGAATCCCGAGAAATGAATAAAATAAATAAAACAATAATAAGTACCTAACATAGGTTGTAAGGGGTAGGTCTAGGAGGAAAGACGGGGCACGCGATACGCACTAACGGGCGTAACTTCGCTGTCCCATGAATCCCATCACCCGAACGTGACACAAACTAAATAATAAACCAAGTTTCAACATCATTTAGAATAAAAAAGAATGAAAGTGCTAGCATGATTTACTTACTGTCTTTATGTTATTTTCTTCGCAGACATTCTGTTCTACAGTCATGACCTGTTCCTTCACCAGGGGACGCGATCCCTCTCGCATTCGTGCTCAGGCCCGTTTAGGGCTACCTTCACCAGACCCACAGCCCTCACGCCCACGTAAGAGTGAGGGTCATGTGGCCTACGATACCACCAGCTCCACGCACCGCCCACACACATCTGATGAGCGTGGTACCCCATCTCCACTGTCTCCTCCGATCACTTCTCCTGGCACCCATACGCGCAGAGCGGCTTGTAGTACCCCGCCGCAGCCTATCGTATTCACCCCTGGTACCGACCCAGCCCAGCTCATGCAGGCTTTCTTCTCTGGACTGGCGTAGTTTACCTCTCAAGCGAGTACTACGGGATAGACGACACGGGATCCGTTTGTCTTTGCGCTACGGGAGTTTGAGCACCATCATACACCTCGGTATGATGGCAGCGGCGGTTACGACGCTGCTGAGGAGTGGCTTGCAGCATTACATGTCACTTTTCATCTCTCGTGTACTCCCGAGCCCTACATGGTCGAGATAGCGACCAACCTATTAGATCACGACGCTCGCCACTGGTGGTCCTACCAAGAGCCTCAGCACGAGGGCGGAGTTCGAGCCATGTCGTGGGAGCGTTTCTCCGACATATTCAGGGCTCGCTTCATGGGAGAGCACCGGTTATCTGTGCTCCGATACAGGTTTGAGACGTTGACACAGGGTTCACGGACATCTCGTTAATATGGAGAGTTATTCCTTTGACTCTCACGTTATGCACCTGAGCTCGTCGCGGATCCCACGCGACGCCGAGCCCGATTTATTCGAGGACTTCAGCCGGCCTTGGCTAGTGTCCTCGGCATCTATCCTGATACGTCGGTGGAGTTCCTGATGGATAAGGCCGAGTACCAGGAGAGTCTTATTTGAGCGCGGGCTGCGGCCCGCAACATCCAACCCCGTATCGAGGGAGCCTCCACCTCGCTCCCTCCGCCGCGACCCCCTACACCTGTACCGTCCCGTAGGCCCCCGCTGCATCCGGCCCTAACAACACTAACATTTAATTTACAGAAAGATTTACAATCTGGTGAAAAAAAGAAATTATGGTGCTGCGGTACTTGATTATTTATATCGGCGTTTTGATGTGGCATGCCAAGGATTAACGAAGAGCATTGGTGGTCTGTGACTTTTATTGATGTTGTGAAGCTGGACGCGTTTGCCTCCAGCTCATCCATTACCCACCTCAGAGGCATTCATTTTCAGTGACTGGGGTACACCGGATCGTGATAGTTATGCGCCTTTTGGCGGATAAAAATTAAAATCAATCAATCAATGAAAATATATATATAATCATTAATCATAATTTAAACTGATAATAGAAAATGGACGCTCGATAAGAATATGTACCGCAATCCGTCACACGTCAGTGTGAAGTTTGTTAGGGATTAGCTGATTATGTTGCCTCACACGCATGTTAATTTGTGGCCATACGAGTCACTACATCATTTATTGCCAACATGCATAGATGATTGTGTTGTCACTACGTCATTTCCGATAGTGGAGTGGTACTAACCAGAGCAAGTGGGGCGACAGTTCGGCTTACTTCAGTCAGTACCGCCTCCGCTTTCTGAGGTATTCTACCATATATACTAAAAATATATATTTTTTATATTTATTATTTATTATACTAACTATTTAAAAATTTATACTAACTATTTTTACAACCATTTATGGAGGAGTATCAGAAATTATCCGCGCTTGGATTAAAAAAAGAAAGAATATAAACTGAAGACAACATCATCAGGCGTATGTGGACATATGGGATAAGCTACCTCCATGAGATCCGGATGAAGAAGAGTGAAATGCAGATGACTATAGGAGGTATCTATAGTGATTTGATGTCTATGGAGCCACTAGTGCTTCACTTGAGCCGAGTGATGTGGTACCTTCTATACCATCGGCAGCGGAGATCCCTAACGTAAGCTATATTCCACACGTACCTCACAGACAACGCACGGTATATTAAAATTTATAATATATATATATATATATATATGCACTAATTGGTAATAATTAATGTATATGTATTTAATGTGCAATTAATAGATCGCTAGAGTTACTAAGATTGCAGTGAAGGCGGTCCGACGGGCGATCACCAGGGGATGGAGACGATTTGGAAAGATTACGCTCTTCGATTGTAAGGGGCATTTTGAGGATGCTGGCATACCTCATAAAATAGATGAGCTTCTAGATGTGGTGGGATTACCCACATATATTGATGCTATTCTGGATTCGACGGGTGATTCTGAGACTGCACTGACTCCATCGTCTCCCCATCCCCCCATTTCCTCTATGAGACTGCCGACTTCACGTCTATCCTCGGCAGTGTGAGTATTGTATACCTTAATTTAAAATTTTAATATATAAACAGTTTAATTGTAATGACTTGAACTGTCTTAATAACTGCTAGAGAACTACAATTGGAACAACATTATTGCTAGGTTGTATGTTGATATTCCTGATCCGTCGGGTACGTAGTTCTCCGATCCATTCAGGACTAAAAATTTCTCGCAGACCCAGCACATACCGATGGATCATGTACCACCATCTCAGCAGTACAGCCAGCAATATGATCCGTATTATAATCCACAATATGGCCAGCAGTACAGCCCTGCCCAGTATGATTTTCCTTTCGGGCCTGGAGAGTCATCACGTATTCAGGATAATATTGTAGAGCCGACACAGATAGGAGATTTCATTCCACTTGCTCTTGGTCGGGAGCAGCGTGACGTTCATCCGCCCCCTCAATATACACCTGGCGTGGTTAGTTGTTTATTCTACAACTTAGTCAATATTAATTATGAAAAAAAATAGCTCACTGATATACTATCTTTATTTTTGCAGACACGTCCGAGGGCACGTCGATTTGTTAAGCGTCGTTAGGAGTAGTATTTTATTTTTTATTTTTATCGTTGTATTATTTTTATGGAGATTTTATTGTGTTATTTTATTTAGTATTTTATTATTATATATTTATTATGATTTTATTGTTATATTTTATTATAATATTAGTTGATTGTGTTATGTTTTATTATTGTATTTTATTGTTGTATTATTTTTATTATGACAAATTAATTCACATATTTTTTACATAAATACAAGTTACATTATTTTTTTTACGTGCGAAAAAATTTAAGATTTTGCCTCCAAAATTATTTCCTCTTGCACCACTAGTCGAAACATTTATGGCTTGTCTTTCTTGATTTTGATGGCTTTCGGTGCTTCTGTTGTTGTCTTTTGAATCATAACCAGTTGAGAATCTCTCAGTTTGTTCGGTAACTAACAATGTGGTATCGCATCTCTGAATTCCTCCATCTTCAGATTCATCGATCGAAATATCTAACTGCTTAGTGTAATCCTCTTATGTTTCTTCTTCACTCAGTGTAATCCTCTTCTGTTTCTTCTGTTTCTGTTTCATCTTCAGATTCTTTGATCGAAATATCTAACTTCTCAGTGTAATCCTCATCTTGATCATTGTGATCATCACTTAATTCCATTACCGTTGGATCAATACCACTTCTGCCATCAATATTATTTTCCTTTTCAGTCGTACCAATATTATCAGCTAAATTACATCCAAATGTAATACTACTACTACCGTCAAAAAAATTATATAGTGGCACCATTAAACTTCCATTAAAATTGTTGACGAGTTCAATGAATTGGAGGATAGCGAGTAAGAATCAATCAATCTAATATTCTCTAGGAAGAAAAAAAACGATTTCAAATTAATTTCTTGGTGGATACCATGCCGATATGGAGAGTTTTCACGTACTTTGGAGTCTTCAGTATACGGTCGTATGATTGGCAGCTACATCGAGCTCCTTTTTGTGGTTTGGATTAGAAATTTAGTTTGATTTACCTGTCAGTTCTTTGGTCAGGTGTAGAGTCAGAATTTAAATATGGAGAGTGAGTTGACGGGATTCAAAATATTAAATATTAAATTATTGAAATAAATTATAAAGGAAGATAGATATTTTTTATATAAATTTATAATATTTTTTCACATTTACGTAAATCATAAAAATAGAAGAGGAGGTCGGGCCTCCCCTCGTCCCCTAGTTTCCGCCAATGTCTTTAGCATTTTTATTCAAAAATAATAATAATAATTCTGCATACCTGGAGTGTTATAAAACCGAATAATACAAGTGATTCACATGTTTAAATATGAGATTTGGTTGCGTCTATATGTGATTCAAGTATTCATACAAGTGATCATAATGTTTATATAAGTGACATAATTATTTATACAAGTAAATGAATTATTTATATAAAGTGTGTTAGATATTTATATAAATAAATTAAATATTTATGTAAGGGACTCGAGTATTATTTATATAAATTATCACTGAGAGAAGTAATAGAAGTAATAGGAGAAAGAAAAAGGCTTCATAAACAAATTTACATGAGAGAAAAAGTCAAGGATATTGAAGAGAGACAGAAAAATATAATTCTGAGAAAATGAAAACACTTGAAAGATGAGAGATCAAAAGAGTATTTATGTAGAATTACTAAGACTAAGGGTAGTATTAATTAAAAATTAAATGATGATCAAGTTAAGTGATTAACCGGTTAGTTAGGGTAAGTGTTAATTATACTAAGATAAAGATACTCAAAAAATAAATTACAACTTAGTCAACAAGATGATCAAGAGAGAGCAAGAATGTAAGTAGAAATGATCAAAATACTAATTGCTATAAAAAAATAATTAGTGTAAAATAATCTATTGCAACTTTAGAGTCTATTACAAACTTCAACTAACTGAGAGATATAAAGAACTAGAGAATGCAAGTACTAAAACTAAAAAAAGACAATTTTTAATGAAGTTTGAAATATGATACCTACTTCTTCTGTGTCTCACTCCGAATTTTATAGGGGTTTCGGCATAGGTAGAGGGATCGATCATTGGATCAGTATATTGATTCATCTTGACATTTGAGTCCTTAATTCACATATTGATTTGATGTTGATAAAATTATAAAACAATAAATAAATTATTAGATAATTAATTAATGGCCCCATTTGTGCATCCAATTCTCATCTTATTTGTCAAATATCACTAACACTCTAACATAATTACACATAACAAAATAATTAAATCAATATTTTAAAAAGATTAAATCAAAAAACAAACTAAATAAATTTTTTCTGCTTTTTATTTGTTTGTTTGTTGTTTTTAATAGATTTTCATAATTAACATAATTAAATAATTAAATAAAATATTAAAATTAATCAATAAATAATTAAAACAGAAAACTTTTATAAAAACATTTGGACTGAGTTTCAAATTCGATCCTAATGAATTTAAAATTTGATCCAAACTATTATTGCAAATTTTCATAACACTCATACTATTTCCTTCGTTTTTTTAATTACCTAAAGAAATTGTGTATTGCAGCTTAAAGACATAATTTTGAGAATATATATCTCCTACCTTCATCCCCAGATTTCATATGTAAAGCCGAATCTCATATATGAAAACGTGTTGGACTTTCAGGTGGCTGTACTTTTTGTTTTGGGCCGAAATAAAAAGTTAGGTATGTGTAGTTCTGGAGGATTTGCCTTGAAAGATCATTAGTCGGATCCTTTAATCAATAATTTGTGGTTGCTACTAATAAACATTTAACTTAGTATATATTAATTGAATTATTAACAACTATACACAAAAAAGTCATATATTATGAATAATTCAAAAAATAATGTTGTAATAGCCATTAATAAGTAGTCGAATTAGTTAAATAAAGCCAAAGACAATTATAAATAGCTAAATTAGACATTGAGAATTATTTAAATTGATATAAATAGCTGCGCGTTTTTATTAATTTAATATTCCTATATTTTCGCTGGATATTCTCCTATAACGTTTGCGGTCAGAGTTAGAGGATATTTTTTAGGACAAGATCGGTTCGGGAACAATTATGAGTTCACAAAAATAAATTAGCCAAAATTAGATGTATTCGATACATCTTAATTTGGATATTTATCTTTTTAAATTTAAAAATTGAATATTTATCCTTGAAAATGTCAAAACCTTGGATAATTATCCATAACTAGTATTATCCTCATAAAAATTAAATTAACAATTAATTAAAATTATAATAAAATAAAAATACCTTTTCTGATGATTCAAGATATTTTTCATTTATACGTAAATCTTATTGCTAATTTTATTACTTCAATGATGCATAAAATTATCATAAATCATAATTATCGAACTATTTTTATCGCTATAAATACCAATCTCATTGGGTAACACTAGCTAGGGTCAGGTCTGATTTGTACTAGTTTTGGATTGTGCCAGTTCTAGTTCATAAAAATTTGAAACTTTATTTGAGGTCATATTTATACACAGTTGGAGATCAAGGAGAGAGCAATGGTAAGTAGCAATATAGCAACAATATAATGTTCATAGAAAAATGAAATAATTCAATGCACCGTCGTTGATTTTATTGCGGTGTAAGTTTTATGGATGACGGAAAAATATAAAGGGATATTTTTATTTTATTATAATTTTAATTTATTGCTAATTTGATTTGTATGATGATAATATTAGTTATGGGTAAATATTCAAAGTTTTGACATTTTAGGGATAAATATATAATTTTTAAATTTAAATGGGTAAATATTCAAATTGAGATGTGTTGAGAGTATATATCTAATTTTTTTTAATAAATTATTGTCAGATTGACCGTTGACTCGTTGACGACAAGGTGTCAAGACTTCGAGTCTTCGACAGCGATAACTTGGTAGGTAAGGACTAAGGGACAAGATTACAGGAGCCACTTGATTTTGATTCATTATTCATTCCGAGTTCCGACGAATGAGGAATGAATAATTTGTAACGTTTGTAACTTGTCCGCTGTAGTTTGTAACGTTTCGGGTTTAGGTTCGGATCGCATTTTTATTCACGTCAATTTGATTCAACAAGGTTATTGGTTCACAGATTAAGGGTCCGATTAGATCAGATTGGATCAGTTATCGGGTTATTTAGTGTCAGATTATTACATATTTTGAATCACATCAGATCGAGTTGGGTTAGGTATTAGGTCATTTATTGTCGGGTCGTATCAGGTCGAGTCTGATCGAATGTTATATCATCTAGTGTCGTATCATTTTGAATTTCAGATCTTATCAGACTAAATCAAATCAGACAGGTTTGTCAAATTGAATCGAATTTTGCCACATCTTGAAGACCAAGTAGAAGAAACGAAAGGAGACTGTTGAATCCATTAACTAAACGAATATTACTTTATTGAACAAGAGAGTGTTCTGCCAAAACATGAGAGATAAAATGTTTTATATTCACTATTCACCGTCCTGATATATTAACAATTTTATCATTCAATAAATTTAAATATATTATAATTAATTTTATCATTTTATAAAAATTCTATGGTAATTAAACCTTATGTCTCTTTATAGAGAGAGTTAGACTATAAAATTATGGATAACATGAACTCTCCCCTCCCCCCCTAATAGATCACTTCTTCATTTTCAAAATCAAAATGAACGATTCGAACTGATCAAAATAATTTATATGAGATAATGTTTTTAGAAATTTTTTTATCATTTTTTTCTAGATAGCAAATCATTTGATTTAATTATTATGAATAAAAAAAAGTGATTTTTTTAACTATCTAAAAAATAAAAAATATATAAAATTTGATCTCCAACTAAAATACTACAAAAAAAAATAGTAATCATGCTAAAATGCACGATTTTTTTTTTAATTTTTCGTTTTTAAAAATGCTTCAAATGCTGATGAACATGATGTCTGAGTGCATTATATTTGAGATGGCTAGTTAGTTAGGCAATTAATTTCTTATAGGTTTTTGTTCAAGTTGCTAACGATTTCGTTGACGTGGACTCATATGGAGAGATATTTAGATTTAATTATTACTCGGTACGCGCCAATTGACAGATAGGTAATAGGTTCAAAGAGCCTGAAACATGGTGCCGGTTCTGCCCCGCAAATAGCAACATTAATTAATAATGCATGAAGATTAACAACAAAATAATAAGAGCAATCGGTAAACATTCCGATAACATAATAAATTAGCAACAGCATACAATTTAACATGAATTAAAATTCATATCATGATATTCAGAATTAGCTTTTGATTTAATATTTAGGGTAATATTTTTTACGTGGGAGATCGAATGAATTAATAAGCAGAATATTTTTTTTATCAATATTTGAAGTTAGCAACTTAATAAGCAGATTTTTTTTCATGAGGACAAGATCTTTTCTTTATCCAGAAAACAATATGAGAATAATGATGTTAACAAATTATTTTTATGATCATAAAAAATATCATCGTCAAAATAAATGTGTTTCCGAATTTTGTTGTTTTATTTTTAGATAATTTAATTAGAAAACATATCCTAGTTAGCAGACAAAAAGACATCTCTACAAAATTTGACCGTACAGGATTAATTAGGGTTGTCAATGGGTCGGGTCAGATTCGGATCGGATAAAAAATGGTCAGGTCGGGTTTTGATCGGATCAGATTAACCCGTCGGGTCCGGTTAACCCATCGGATCGAGTCAATAACTGATACCCCTAGGATTAATGCAAAGTACACATGAAAAAAAAATAGAGGACAAAAATTTGCTTAACTGTGTCAGTATCAAATACGCTCTTAGTCTCTCTTCCTGTGTTTTTTTTTTCCTTCCTTTCGAATAATTGGTAGAGGCTGCCAAATTTCTAATCAAAAGAGAGAGCGCTTTCTCTCACGAAACAGAGAGAGAAACGTGTTAAAAGAAAACTTCAAATGTTGTACTTATCCTCTCAAGTTCCCACATTAATTCCATAGATATCCTGCGAATATTTTCGGCCCCGACTTTTAAAAAATAAAACCAGATATACATTAATATCCTATAAAATAATCGACTAATATATAATGCAATAGTCAAAGGTGCATTTTTGGATAAAAAATGTGTAAGATATATAAAATGACAAGCATCAAATATGCATTATGTGGAGCATGCATTGAGTAATAGTAATGACGAGTATGCTTCAAATATATCTAGTAATGAAGAATCAATTTATTTTAATAGGCTGAGATCTTTGACAAACATTTTTTTTTGACAATTTTAATAACCAACTTCATATAATTTCATACAAAAAATTAAAAATAGAAAAAAATATAAATATATTTGCAAGCATATGGATTGATTATGTCTCAAATTTCATGAAATTTGAATGTCTGGTATAGTCTATCAAAGATTGATAAATTTAAATCATTGAAGTTATCATATAATTTTGATTGCCTTTTAATGAAATATCAAATGACATTCAAATTGCATGAAATTCAAAACAAACTTAACATATAATCTTAAGAATATATATGTTTATATTTTTTTTTGTCTTTTTAAGATTTTCTATAAATTTATATGAAGTTGGTGTTGTTGTTGTTAGTGTTATTGTGATATACAGCAAATCATGTGATGATTATATTTTAGTTTATGTATTAGAATGATTATATATGATATATTATTTGTTCCTTAAATTATTTATTATTTGTATATTGAGTTGGACTCAATTGTAAAATATATGTATTAATTAATAATAACTCTAAAATATTTCTAATTTGTTAATTATTTAGGAATAATAATTAACTAAGATGAGTGTGTAAGTTGAGTGGTGATCGTGTTTCACAAATCATACGATAAGTGTTATCGACTCAATTATACAAATGATATGTTGAATATATTATTGAACTTGTCCTATAATAAAATACTTTAATGATTATATTTAAGTCATTAGTATTTTATTTACTTGCTAATTCTTAGATATGAGATGAGTATTTTTTTTTATACAAATGATTTACATTTGTGGATATTATCCAACGTTATCCGTAACTGGCGACCATACAGATTTTATCTCGATGTATTTTATATGAAGAAGAAGTAGTGAAGTACAAATCAAGAATACCGATGTCTCTCTCATTTGTTGACGTGAGCGATGATATTCAAATTGGGTGCCCTTAGATAAAAAAAAATATAGTGTAAGAATGACAAAATGAATGAAAAATAGGTCCTAGAGAAGGTTTTCGGGCTCCATTCAGACTCCATTTCGATCTCGTGCGACCCCAAGTGGACATCGGGCCGACTAAACCAGAAAAACTTAGTTTTGAACTCTACAATTTGGACCTAATTGGTCCCCAGTTCGGACCGAATAGGTGTCAGGCGGTTTGGACAGTTTTTTAGTCGGTTTAGTTTTTGAGTGCACGGT
Organism: Schoenoplectus triqueter; assembly: GCA_964058805.1. Classification (NCBI taxonomy): domain Eukaryota; kingdom Viridiplantae; phylum Streptophyta; class Magnoliopsida; order Poales; family Cyperaceae; genus Schoenoplectus; species Schoenoplectus triqueter. Next base: position 12,105 of record CAXKVV010000804.1, read on the forward strand.
TCAGTTTTCAGTCGGTTCGGGCAGTTTTCTTGCTCCAAATTTAATGAGATTTGTAGAGCACATGACCAACTATTACTGAAAGGTTTTCATGTATTAAAAGGTCATACCTATAGTCAAGTAATAAGATATTTATCGACCACAGCTACACCAAAATTCTGCTGAATTCTACTGCACTAGTTTTTTATCGTCTCATGTGTTGAGAATCATTTTCATCACATCTAAGAGTTAGAATTTGTGAAGAAAGACTAAAGGATCAAGAAAAACACTCAACTAACCAAGTAAATGGTTAAAGAGGCGTTAGTGAGCTGTTCTTGGTGGATATCATTGGAAGAGATCTCGTTTGGTCTATCAGTGTCGTGTATGTCTCCCGATCGCCTGTCCTTCCGGTGACTCAAACATGCTTCAAAGTTATACCAACTTTATTTATGATTTGTATTTGGTTCAGTTAAGTCACATACAATATATTTTTGATATTTTAGATCATTTTTTAATTTATACACTAGTTACTAGTTGCACTGATAATATCTCATTAGTTGTAAATAATTTTCTTTCTTATTTGACAAATGTGAAATTATTCTGAGCAAAAAATCACCGACTATTTTACTATAGAAGTTTTAAGAAGTGTTGCGCTCATGAAGAATAAAGAGTTGCAATTGAATCAGCAAGCTGAAAGTAGCACACAATCTATATCAAGTCTCACTACTATGATAAAGTTAAATTTTGATGATAATATTGGTAATGAATCCGAGGATAGGGTAACAAATAATTTTGATTATACAAATATTTTTTTCGTGTGAGAATCTAACAATGGAGAATGAAACTAGATTGAAAACTTCTATTAATGACTCCAATAATTCTCTACTCGAAAAGAAGAGCATAATTGAGAATTTAAAATTTAAAATTTTTGAGCTCGGATTAAAAAAATATGAGTCTCATTTAGACAAAATAGAAATATTAAAAATGGAAGTAAAAAAAAATTGAGCTTTGAAGTCCACTACTGCGCCAACAAATGGCACTGAGTGCGATCTCTCAAAATTGTACACGGATCAAAAGTTTATGACAAAATGGATCTTCAACTCAAAGAGTCTTCATCTCTTCGACATCCAATAACGTTGAAAGCCCATGAATAAAAGGGAAACGTACTCGAAACTCAAATGTTACATAAAAAATGTATGAATTTAGATGATCTTTATCCAATTCAGAATTCAATGGAATTTTTTGTGGCAACGGTTTCACCAACTATTTTTTTAATTAACTAATTAAAAATCTAGAGAAGATGACTTCAATATAGTTTCACAACTATAGATATATATATAGTAGTTTCTTATACACGCCATCACTAATACGACAACCGAGACCTGTTTTTTGTTTTTTATATATATATGTCGTCTTTTTGTTAATTACTCGATAGCTAAATGCTCCCAAAACTTGGTGAAAAAGAAATTGCATCTTTGAAAATGTATAGGTTCTGCTAACTCATTGGTGCTGTCGATGTTAATTTTTTGCTTTTTAGTTTGAAATTTGGGTGCATGGCTGAGCTGACTAATTATTCAATATGCTACAAAATAACACAAGCAAATATTTTTGACTCAGTGGCTTTTGATTTCAAATATCCCAGTACGAACGATTGATAAAAAAACGAAAAAAATTATTATTGTAACGCACTGTTGCTCGAGATCTATGATGGATTAATTTATTTACTGATACCTATGAAATATCAATATAAGAAGGATGATCATAGTTATTATTATTTTTTTATGCTGTTTGGAATCCCACATGTTCAACATAACATTTTTTTCAATGGACTAGGCTATGATGTTATATATAGAATAAATTATTTTTGTACTATGGATCGGTCTGAATCGCTCAAAATGATTTCTCTCTCAATAATTTTTTTATGTAAAACTCCTATGGCATACAAAAAAACTACTATTTTTTTTGTGTTTCATAAGCATTTGTTTTATGTTTTTAAGATGATGTCAAAATTATAGTAAAATAATTAATCTTTGCATGTAAAAATAAGTACTTAAAAATTCAAAAAATAGAAATATTTTATTAATAATATTTTGATATAAATAATTTATTGAAACAAATAAATCAAAATTCAAAGATAATTAGATATGTTTTTGAATTAGGACTATGGAGATACAATGCACTCCTAAGAATAAACTATTATGAGCCGTTCAAAATAAGTGAATTTCTAACTATCTAAAAAATAGTATAAAAATTCTAAAAAATATAAATTTGTTCCCACCCAGATTTTCATATGAAAATCATTTTGAATCATTCAGATCGATCATTTAGATTTTTGAAAATGAAGAAATAATATATAGTACATAGGTGATCTGTACTATTCATAGCATCATAGCCTATATATATTTGTCTATATATATATATATATAGTGGAGATACCGTGAGCTTAAGCTCACGGAGGCCTTCCGCGAGCTTAACTCAAAAAACATATTAAATCATCTCGAAATTTTAATTTATCATTCTCATTAAATTCTTTATATAAAAATCTCATGGGATGCAAAAATTTAGAGTGTTTTGAGTTTTTTAAGTCACCGTTTTTAATTTTTGAAAATTAGCTCTAAAAATAATAATAATATATTCAATACTTGAACATCATTTTAAAAAATTAAAAACGGTGACTTAAAAAGCTCAAAACACTCCAAATTTTTGCATCCCACAAGATTTTTATATAAAGAATTTAATGAGAATGATAAATTAAAATTTTGAGATGATTTAATATATTTTTTGATTTAAGCTCACGAAAGGCCTCCGTGAGCTTAAGCTCACGGTATCTCCACACTCTCTCTCTCTCTCTCTCTATATATATATATATATATAGAGAGAGAGATGAGCTATGGACTATGGTGCTATGCATAGTATGTATGTTCTTTGTGCTATGAATTATTTTTTTATTTAAAGTCTAGATGGTTGAACCGCTCAAAATGATTTCCATATAAAAATCAAACTGAAGATCAAATTTTAATTTTTACTATTTTTTAGATAGTTAGAAAATTACTTCTTTTGAGCGGCTCATAGTAATTAAATAAAGTGATTTTCAAACTATCTTAAAAAAATAGTGAAAATTCCAAAAAATATAAAAATTGATTCCAACTAGATTTTCGTACATAAATTATTTTGAATGGTTCAGATCGACCATTTAAACTTTGAGAATAAAAAAATGATACATAGCACGAAGACGATTAGTGATATTCATAGCACCATAGCTCAACTCCCTCTCTCTCTCTCTATATATAGTGAAGATAGTGTGAGCTTAGATGATATTCAAATAATTTTTAAATTTTAATTTATCATACTCATTAAATTCTTCATGAGAAAATCTTATGGAATATAAAAAAAATTTAAGTATTCAAATTTTTAGGTCACTATTTTTCAAATTTTTAAAAATCAGCACTAAAAATAATAATAAAATATTTAATATTTGTACATCATTCTAAAAAAATAAAAATAGTGACATTGAAAATTCAAAATATCCCAAATTTTTATATCCTATAAAAATTTCATATGAAAAATTTAATGAGTATGTTAAATTTTGCAGCGCTCCCAATAGCAGCGGTTGTACAACCGCTGTTAACTGGGGGAAATAACCGCTGTAAAAGCCTATTTGTGGTACAATGTAAAAAATTAAAAATAGTGACATTGAAAATTCAAAACATCCCAAATTTTTTAGTGTTTCGACTCAATCTAAATTGTTGGAGATTGAGACTTTCGGAGATATAGACATTTTTAAGCCGAACTTCATTACATTTTGTGTTCTTATTTGATCTTTTTTTTCTCATATTTCTTTGATTGCTATATTCTTATGAGAATTAAATCAAATTAAATTGTATTTCGCTGTCATTACACTTGAACACTAAGCCCCAAATCGGTTTATACATTTTAACCTTAAATTTTTTATATTCTTGCACTATTTTGACTTTTAATACCATCATTCTAAGACTATCATATATATATATATATATAGTAAAGATACCGTGAGCTTAAGCTCACCAAGGCCTTCCGTAAACTTAACTCAAAAAATATACCAAATTATCTCCAAATTTTAATTTATCATTCTCATTAAATTCTTTATATGAAAATCTCATGGGATGCAAAAAATTAGAGTGTTTTGAGCTTTTTAAGTAGTGGTTTTTAATTTTTAAAAATTAACTCTAAAAATAATAATAAAATATTTAATATTTGAACATTATTTTAGAAAATTAAAAACGGTGGGTTAAAAACTTCAAAACACTCCAAATTTTTGCATCCCAGAAGATATTAATATAAAGAATTTAATGAGCATGATAAATTACAATTTGAAAATGATTTGATTTACTTTTTTAGTTAATCTCACATAAGCTCACGATATCTTTACTATATATATATATATAACACGTTTTTGTTATTGTCGTCTGAGGTAGTACATTATTGCAGAGTTTTTTATTTAGAATTAGAACAATTGGCAGCAGCTGCCAGTTCAACACAACCACATCAAACAGTTTTAGACAGGTTGTATTCACGTGGAATAAAACGGGAACATGTTAAACTGGCTGTATTCACGTACGGACATTTATAATACATAAAAGAATTATAGTTACGTTACATCATCAACATCTAACTATTTTATTTACATATCTAACTATTTGATTCAATGGCTAATTCTTTTTATTTCCATTATATATATATATTGAGCTTATAGTGTTTTGTGAAGTATAAATTTTTGTGTGCTTTGTATTCACATCATGAATTTCAAAGTCAAATGACCGATTCAAAACGTTGAACATGATTTTTATATTGAAATATCTTTGAAGATTAAATTTTATAAAATTTGTTGATCTAAATATTTCTGCACCATCCAATACTAGTAATTTTTCACCCTTCTAAAAAATAACAAGAAATTAAAAAAAATATATAAGATCTCCAAAGATATTTCATATGAAGGTCATGTTCAACGATTTGGATCGGTCGTTTAGACTTTTAAATTTGAGATACAAATATGAAGCACGGGAGATTTTGCACTTCGTAAAGCATCATAGCCTCATTCTACACACACACATACACATGGAGAGATCTTACGGTGCTTCGCGAAGTAAATAGACATCTTATTTCGACCTAAAAAAATCTCACAAAATCAAAATTTAAATTGCCAATTTACTTCATCCAACATAAATACATATTCAAATCTTATGGAATACCAAATTTGATTACATTTGGAGCTTTGTACATATATTTTTCAGATTTTTATAAAATACCTCAATAATAATAATAAAACAATGATAAGTGCACCTAAAAAATGTCATCTTTCAAAAATCCAAAAAAAAAGTTATGAAACTTCAAAAATAGTTATAAATCTTCAAAAATAGTAAAATTTGATATTCAATAAGTTTTCAATATCTAAATTATTGTGGACTAATTAGATTGATATTTTAAGTTTTCGGTATATGTGATTTAAAACTGAAATAAAATACCTTTTTGCTTCGCGAAGCACTATAAGATCTCTATATATATGTATAAAGAGAGAGAGAAAGTGTAAAATGTAACACATTGTACGGATACGCTCGTACAATGTCTTAAAATCTAAAATTTTAAGTTAAAAATGATCGATCTGAACCGTTCAATTTATTCTCTATATCAAAAAAATTTTCTATTTTTTTGATAGGAAGAAAATTTAATGAGTATAATAAATCAAAATTTAAAAATGATTTAATATATCTTTGAGAACTTGAGCTCACGAAACCGAATGAAACCGTATTGGAGTATGAAATTTTTATTATTGTCATCATTATGTCATGAAATACGTTATTGCGGACGTAATACATTATTGCGGACTTATGGTATATATCATAGCCCCTTCAAGTCCAAAATTTCAAAATTATCCAACGGGAACACGGTAGACTTTTTGCATTCAACGGGAACGTGCTTTTCCTGAGATGAGTGTAATAATATAAAACTTAAAATTATTTCAGACCACAAAATTTGTGCTGACTAGATCGTAGGAGTCAACGGGTGGCAACTTCCCTCCTCTATATAAGTCTTTGCAGAGAAAAAGAAAGAGAGTGAGAAAGCTAAATTAAATCCCATCTAATTAACACCTAATAATTTCAACATTATCCATCCCTCCGTTTCCAAAAACTCCATCTCCTGTTTTCTTCTGTCCAAGCTAAGCTAATTTAAGAAATACGAAACCTAATGGGTAGGAGAGACCTAGATATACGTCTCCTTTCCGCTGATTTCCCTGGAAGCACTCGCGGATTAAGTAAGGATAAATGAGATTATTTATTGTTTCCATTTGTTTATTTTACTGTATAAATCCGATTTATACTAGTGTTTTATATATGTGTACACACACACACACACACACACACACACAAGTTTGTATTAGAGGTATTTATATCCAAAACCCATAAAAAAAAATATGAACAAGATCTAGAGCTAGTTTCACAATTGTATGATTATTTTGTTGATATTAATGTTTGGTATGATGACCTATATATATTGTTGGTCCCGCACGCCATGCCACAGGCGCTCTGCAAGATCTTCCAGGCAACATGCAAGTGTATGGCAGAATATATCTCTCTTCCCAACCTGATTTGGGGCAGTACACGCCGCCAAGTCGTGATGCTGCTGCTGGAGCTGCTGCTGGAGCTTTGGCTGTGGCATGGGGCCAACACAACTATTTGCGTTTTACTCTGAGGTCAAGAGCCCCCTCCGAAGAACGCCTAATAATAGAACTGCACAAAGTGAGGGATGATGGAAATGTTGCTCCAGATGGAACCAGCATGATTGACTCACTGAGCATCGAGATGCCTTATTTTCAGCATAAAGATAGGAAAGCGAGAGCGAGTCCTCCTGTGACCGTCACGCACAACCTCGCCGATGGAAGCAAGCTCCGATTTACTTACAAACTCGGAGTTTATGTTAAAGCAATAGCTAGGATCGGTAAAACAGTTGTGCCAATTATAGGTACCGTTGGAGCTGCCATTGGGATTGCGAGTAGTGTTGCCGATTTACAAAATAATTTTGCAAATCATGACGGGAATGACGAGAATGGCGAGTATGACGAGAACGACGAGCAAGAGGAGTACGACGAGAACGACGAGAACTGACAGGTTTGCCCCCTTATTTCTATATTAGAAATTCTTTTACATTGTTCTAATTACATTGTTTCGAAAATTCTTAAACCCCCAAAATCCAATTAGTCAAATTTAAAATCCGCCCTCAGTAGTGATAAAAAGCAATATCTTCTATATGTGTCAGTACATGTTAATTTATTACAATTCTGTATTTTTTTTTTCAAATTCACTTTTGAGTGTTTTATTTGTCATGATATTTAGTTGGAGCTGCATGCATGAGGCGTCAATTGTATAAGCTATTCAAGTTTGGTTTTCTCGTTAAGAATACATAATCATCAGTACCGGTCTTCTTAAATCATTTATGTATAAGCTTATTTTCGTTCTGACTATATATTTGCGTTGTAAGTTCCTGTATGTGGACCTAATTAATTTTCATATTTGTGACATTGTACTTTTTCTTTGTACGTACATTCTTAAGGAAGATTGTTTGCTCATTATATTAAATGCTTTTATTTCGTTATTACTGGAAGAAAAAAATGTTATTTGAGTTTTGAATATCTGAATTTATTATTTCTTAAACGGTCAAACCGACCACAGTTTGGGACCTACCATAACAGTTCGTCAACAATCAAGCAAGAATAATAGTAATACACAGTACAATCAAAATACAACCAATAAATAAAAAACTCTAAATAACAATCATAATCCAAATTTTAACATCACTACTTAAGAATTAAATGCTTAACCTCTCATTGCAAAATAGAACAAAATAGTAAAGATACAGGAAATGAGTACAGAAGACATAGTAGCAAGAGTATAAAAAATAATAAAAATACGATAATAAAATAAAATAAACTCTAGATGTGTTTTTGTGTTAGTCTCTCGCCCAATCTCCATCTCCTCTTGACTTTTGGACTCCTCAATCTCTTAATTTGCCTCAAAAATGGTTGAAAAATGTTGAACCATATCCATCACAATTTTAAGATTTAGAGCATCAAAAAACACATCTAAAGATTGCTGGAGGTGTCCTTTTGTAGTGGAGAGTCAATAAATTTGGAAGGGAATAAATAAGATCAGTTGATGCTTTTTTATCCTAGTTTCTGAAAACACCTCATGCGACCCGTTTGGTTGCTATTCATGATCAGTATGGATACTTTTTTTCTGCGCCGTGATTTATATTTTGAACATAACTTCTTTCTTTGAACTCTGATTTAAGTAATTTAAGAACCATTGAAAAAATAAGAATAATCTTTGCAAGATTAATACATTATTTTAGTCATTCTATGATAATATATGTTCTAAACTTGATGTGATTTACTGTTCATGATATGTCTTGACTCCGTTCGCATTCAAATTCTTTTCAATTATGTTCAATTGTTCTATTTTGCTCTGAAGTGTGAAAAAAGATATGTTTTAGTTTTAATTTCTCAGCTCCTTAGGATATATTTTTCTGAAATATAAAAACTGACCAAGATAGAATCAAATCCAACAAAAGAGACAAAATACAATGAAATTGAGCATGAGTTTGAAACTTTGATCTAAATTTTAGACACAATAGAGGTCAAAAAAAAAATATATGAATATGTTACTTCAAATACACTAATTACAATCGCTACAGAAAAAAAAAGAACATGTCACCTTAAATTTTTTTTTTACATAAAAAATCTAAACAATTAATTTTATTCAAAGAGATGATTACATCATAACAAAATAATAAGCATCATTTTATCCAACATCAAATAAAACAAAATATCAAATTAACTGTTGGAGAAGCTTTCAGGGGAGGTTTACTAAGAGCACACTCTAATTTATGAATGAAGTATTCTACTTTAATGATCTAATTTTCTTTGTCTTATATATTCATTATATATAGAGAAACAAAGTTCGAAGAAACACAATTTTTTTAATGAGAACCATTCTCAAATTACCAAACAATAAATTCTATAGCAAGATAACGTGAATTTCACTAGGTCACACCCAATGATATAAATTACCATACAATCAATTCTATAGCTAAGATAACGTGAATTTCACTAGGTCGCACCCAATAAAGATATATCGATCATATGGAGATATCAATTTGACAATTCGGGATTTTAATTACCCTAGTATCGCACTAATTGAACTGGTATATGGTATTCCAAAATTAAGTGTCTCAGTTGACAATCTCACTATAAATACATTTTCTTTTAACAATATATGAGCTATATATTTAGAATAATTATGATAAGTACAGGTGTTGGACTCACTCAATACCAATTAATTTATCGGCTCATTGTTAATTAATCTCACTCAACACCAATTAATTTTGAACCAGTGCTGTAAACAATATACAGTTAATGGACAGATAATGTACTGTCAAGTGAATAATTGTTATGTGGTCGATTAGTTAGATTTTTATGGATAATTTTGCATTTTAATTAATATATATAAATATTAACATTTTAGTTACAAAGAAGATAATTTATCTATTCTATAATACATGCAGACTTAATTCTAATTATAAGTTATTTTATTTATTCAATAATATATGCATAAATGTGCATATTTTAATTAAAATAAGTTTACACTACGTTCTCATCTTCTTTTAAGGGTCCGTTTGGCAAATTAAGAAATAACTCTGGAAGAGTGGTAATTTTGGAAGAGTGATAGAATAGTATTTTTTTTAGAAGAGTGGTAGAAGAGTGGTATTCTTGACTATTCGGAAGAGTGAAAATATCGTTTGGCAGTTGTTACTCAGAATAGTTAAAATATGAATAATTATGATACTAATAATGATGATGATGATGATAATAGTAAAATAATAATCATAATAGTAAGATAATAATAATAATAAAGTAATAAAAAATAATCATAATAAATAATAATATTATAATAGTAATATAATAAAACTATAACATAATCATAATATCGTAATATAATAATAAAAAATTATAATTATTATCATAATTATAATAATATAATAATAATAAGTAATCATAATTTTAATAATATAATCATAATATAATAATCATAATCATAATCATGATAATAATAATTATAGTCATAATCATAATAATATAACCATAATCATAATCATAATAATATAAAAATAAAAATATAATCATAATCATAAAAATAGTTATAAATAATTATAATTATAATAATATAATAATAAATTAATCATCACTATAATCAACATATAATAATATAATACAACATAATAAAATAATAATAAGTATTAATAATCATATTCATAATCATCATAATATAATAATATAATAATAAAATAATTATATTATATTCATAATATAATAATATAATATTAAAATTATATTTATATTAATAATAAATAATATAATAATACTAATGGTAACGATAATATAATAACAATAATGATAATAATAATTTAATAATAATAATATAATGATAATAATAATAATAAATAATAATCATAATATTAATATAATAATAAATTATAATCATAAATATAATATAATAATATAATAATACTAAATCTTAATCATAATCATAATATAATAATATAATATAATATAATCAAACAATAATCGCTATTCCGATGAGAGCTAATCCGGTATTCCACCTATAAGTTGGTATACCGGATTAGCACTATTCCACACTCTTCTACTTAGTCTAAAATTCGTTTGGCAAATTAATTCATCTGAATAGCTATTCTATTCCAACTTTTTGCTATTCCATTGAGTGCCAAACACTCCCTTATTTCCGTATTTCATATTTAGACTATTTTTTTAATGAAAAACTTACGTTCCTATACAATCCATTTTTTTATTTACAAAAGCTTATGTTTCTAGAAAACAATAAACACTATTTTGGGTTGAAAAACAATAACTTCTTTAATGTTTTAAAATTTAACAAAGAGATAGGAAAAAAAGAGTAGCAAGTTGAAAACAATGCTAAGACGAAATATATCGTTCAAACTAATTGTAAATTATGGTAAAATATTTACCAGCAAAATATCATACACTTTCTTTTATGCATTAGACATACTTTATTAATTTATAAGAAAGAATCTTCTCAGTGTAAGAATAAAATAAAATAAAAGTATAGTTGTAAAATGCAATAACAATAATAATTTTATATTTTATTATATTAAAATTTATCCATATATAATATACACGTTATTATATTTTTATTTTTTAAATGTTGGACAATACTATCGTACATTAATTAATACCAGTTAGGTATCCGGACATTGCGGTAAGATAATTTATTTACACTACGTTCTCATTTTCTTTTATTTCCGTATTTCATATTTAGAATATTTTTTTAATGAAAAACTTGTGTTCCTGTACAAACTTTTTTTCTAATTTACAAAAGCTTATGTTTCTAGAAAACAGTAAACACTATTTTGGGTTGAAAACAATAATAACTTCTTTAATGTTTTAAAATTTAGCAAAGAGATAGGAAAAACAAGAGTAGCTGGTTGAAAACAATGATAATACGAAATATATCGTTCAAACTAATTGTAAATTATGGTAATATATTTGCCAGAAAAATAATACCATACATAATTTACTCGTTATTATATTTTATTTTTTAAAAGTCAAACAACTTATTTATAGAATTAACAGGGGACAATACTATCCTACATTAATTATTGTCAGTTGATTAATTGTTATGTGGCCTTTAATTAGATTTTATGGATAATTTTGCATTTTCATTAATATATATATATATATATATATATATATATATATTATTTGAACAGAAGATAATTTATCTATTCTATAATACATTCAGACTTAATTCTGTCTATAAGTTAATTTATTTATTCAATAATATATGCATAAATGTGCATATTTTATTTAAAATATGTTTACACTACGTTCTCATCTTCTTTTATTTCCGTATTTCATATTTAGACTTTTTTTTAATGAAAAACTTATGTTCCTATAGACTGCGGTGTTTCTTATTTATTTACAAAGCTTATGTTTCTAGAAAACAGCATCACTCGTTCATGATGGTTTCGTTGCCGCCATCGACTAAATGGCCGAGTAATCGGCCGACTTAGCCGTTTTTTGCAATACCGACTTAAGCCGTTTTAATTTGGCCTTTTTTGATACGTTAAAAAATGTTTCCTTATTTTGTTAATGACAACTTATGCGTTTTAGATTAATCCATACATATGAAAATAAAGAAGTACATGATGTATTTTTGTTTTGGGGTAGGGGACTTAGGTTTGCATATGCTTAAACCGTCTACCTTTTAATTTCGCCCATTAAATTCTTATACAAGGGCTCTCAAGTAAAACACACTGATTTTATAATATAATAATATTATAAATTATAATAATAATAATAATAATAATGAAAAAAATTAAATTTTAATACTAAAAATGATAGCATGTGATTGATAGTGGTACATAAAAACGTGCTAATTGGACTGACGCATTTACAAAAACATCACTTTCAGTGATATTTTTTTTAAAAACATTACAAATATTTTTCACAATATAAAATATTGGCGCAGTGAGAGAAAAGGATGGAAGTTAACGATTCAAGTGGGAGAACCAATGGCATTGACACATTTTTTTTTTAAAAAAAAAAGTAAAACAAAAAAGGAAAGATCCCATGGGCATTTTTATGCGCCACTCAGTAGCATCTTACCATTTTTAGTATTAAAATTTAATATTTTTTCATTATTATTATTGTTAATAATATGATTTATGATATTATTATACAAAATCAAGACCACATCAATCTTTCTATTTTTTGGTAAATTTTGTGCTTCTTCCGTGAATGAATTTTTTTTATTCACTATTATATTAGATAAATAACCAGTTCAATTTATCTTTTCTTTTGCAATATAAAATTTCATCCATAGCAGACTTAGCCTTAGAAAAAGACAACAGAGCTCATAATTTAAAACATTGGCATTTATTGAAATTTCATCTCTCCAGTGTGTTCAAATCATTCAAAGTTTCTAGGAGCAACGCTTCCATTGCAACATCCAAACAAACATTTTCTAATGGAACTCGCACAATTACTAAACCAGCATTAAAATTATAAAATTCACAAAGAAGCCTATATATACCTATGTACACTGACTAGTTAAATTAAATTTATCACAATTCAGATACAACTGATCAGTGTTCTATTACATATTTCTTCCCGAGTATATAAATGTAAATTAAAATTAATATGCTAAATAACAAAAGAACTATGATTACTCTCAAACAAAAATGATATATCAGTATGTAGACTGCATACCATTTATCCAAATATCTAGGTCTCCTCATTAACATTTCTCTGGTGCATCACATATAAAGGTCTTTCTTTATTTAATTTTGGACACATTCTGCATCATTTGCTCTCTTTTGTAATTGAAATTACAGGTGCTCTTTTATGTTCAATCTTCACACCTTCATATTTTAGTCTCCTAAATATCTACTAATTTTTGGAATCCGGAACAACTGTTATTATTCTAAACTTTAATTTAAATTAAAAATGTTTTGTTTATGATAGATATCTCTGGGATGCCTTCTTTTTCTTTTTTTATTTGGACTGTTTAATATTTCAGAATTCCTCATTAAAATATAACCGGTTTTAATAAATGCATAACATCATGGTGATTTTCTCCAATCTCTGAAATTGTAAAAATAAATGTAAAATTTCCTTATAGTATTTCCTGGTTGTGATCGTGCTTATAATTATTGTAGTATTTCTTGCTCATTTATATTTGAGAAGGATGCCAATTTGACGGTAGTTGGCTCACACAAAATGAGAAAGCACCGGTCGTTGGGAGAGGCGCCACATCGGCAGGCCTTTCTCCACCGTTGATTGATGCTGTGATTCGACAACTGTTCAATCGGAGGATAGATGTGTTGGACACGTCAGACGTGTGAGGCAAATTTGATAACACAGAGGAGAGCAACAGAGCAAGGCGCTGGAATGACAATCAGTATGATTCTTCCTTTCCTGCGTTGAACAATTAATTAATCTCAGCTAATCCATGCTTCGCCGTGTAGCTAATCACCTTTGCTAGTTACTAGCCGCATTTCCGGCGGATATTTTTATTTAGATACATAAAAATAATAATAAATTATTTTGACAACTGAATACATTTATATTAGTGGAAGACATGATTAATATTTCTAAAAAAAATTAAAATTTATTTCTGATTCTCTTTTTTGTCTTTATACAATTATGATAGTCAATTTATCATATTTTTTCTCATCTTTTTAGTTATACAAATGATATATGTCGTATCATTAATCAAAAACACTTATCAATGAACAAACTATTTTTCCATCAAAACACGTAACATGACCACCATCTTCAACTTTAATATTTATAAGTGCTTTTAAATCTGAAATTGTGAGATATACCATCAGAAAGAACTTCTATAAAAGATAAAACAAAAAGGGAATAATTAAAATGTAATAATTATTATAGAAGATCACCCAATAAGAGAAGTCAATTTAGGAAATTATTACTATAAAAACTAAGATGATCAGAAAATCTCTGTCAATTATCAGAAAAGATACAAATATCATATTATTTCGGTTGATTGACATTAAATTTTTAATCAAATCTTTACCTTTTTCAAATAATGTTGTTTTCAAATAGAGAGAAAATTGAAAAACTGAAAATGATCTATGTCGCCGAAGTAAATCAAATTGAATCTCCACCGTTGCATGAAAGATAAAATAGATATTATAAAAGTTTAAATACTATGATAAAAAAATCACGCCTCCAATACTTAGCTACTTTATATAATAGTATAGATATTTTAGAATAGAAAAAGTATATAGGAGATATCATTATTAATATTAATTTGTTATTATTATTATTAATTCAGTTAAGGGGAATAACAAAGTGCTATACGAAATAAGTTGCACAATTAATTATTATTATAAATAACTAGCATACAACCCATCTGTTCCGTGGACCCTCTTAATTTAATTTTTTTTTATCTAGCATTAATTTTATTATAATACAATAATAAATTTTAATTAAATATAACTAATATCTAAATCAATTAAAAGACTCTTAAGTTTTAAATAAATTTAATTTATTATTTAATAAAAGATGATGTATAAAATATAATAATTTTCTTTTCTGACTAAGATGCTATAATGTGCAGTTTTTTATAATAAAATTTAATAATAGTTGGTGTTTAATTATTTGATACACGACTTTTTTTTACAAAATAATTAATGATGTATAAAATATAATAATTTTCTTTTCTGAGTAAGATGCTATAATGTGCAGTTTTTTATAATAAAATTTAATAATAGTTGGTGTTTAATTATTTGATGCACAACTTTTTTTTTACAAAATAATTAAATTAATATTTTTCTTTTCTAATTAAGTTGTATAATGCATAATTTCTTTTTTAAGTAAAATCTAATAATAGTTGATATTTAATTTATTTCATATACAACTTTTTTTAGATCTCCTATAAATACATGATAATAAATAGTAAATGAAATAGAGAGGAAAAATAAATTTGACTGAAGTTTGAACTATCACTTTTATAAAATCAATCAATCTCAATCACAGATTAAATACGAGCATTTTGGTCATTACACATTATCTGATAATATTAATGAATATCTTCAATACATACACTCTTTATAATATTTATAAATATAAATAATAACTCATTTAATATGAATATATAATAAAATCCATATTGATGTGGGTATCAATTAATGATGATACCTGTATATCCACACCTTTTGAAAAATATATTGAAAATATAATGAACTTATGTTATTATAGCGAAAGTTTTAAACCAAAAATAATAAAAAAAACCATTAGAAGCATATTTAACATGAGAAAGATAAAAGAAAAAAGAAAGAAAAATAATTGACAGCATGAAAAGTATTTCAATATAAGAATAATGGATTTCATGCCCTCATCACATCCGGGAAAAACTATTATTAAGAAAAATTAAAATTAAAATATTATTTTTTCGAAGTAATAATAATATATTGTTGACACGCAGTTGTCATGGCAAAGAAAATGGATGACGCAGATCAACACTGAAACTTGTTTCAAAAGTAAATTGAACCTAAAGTAATTCTGTTATTGGATGCTCTCAACGAAAAAAAATATGTTCAATTATGCTACTTTGGAGTAAATTGAACAAAATTTTAATTTCCCCAGAACTCCCGTTAATAAGAATAAATTGTGTTTGAATTTTGAACAGAGGCAATTCTGTTACACATATATACTTCATAATAAATGAACTTATATGTAGATAATCAGGTTTGTTCATTTTATAGATTTTTTTTTTAATTTTATTTGAAATGAATCTGAAAATGTAATTTTTTACAAGACTGATGAGGTTGAGATTGTTGGATCTGAACCTCAGCAATTATGAAATATAATATAACATGGGTCACATCCAATTTGCAGTTTTTTTATATATAATATTCATAATAATTATATTATTAATAATACGAGTGATCAAATCGAAAATTTTAAAAATACGAATGGCAACGCGCCACTGACAGTGACGCGGTGTAAACGCACCACTTCTAGTGGCGCATTTGCACCTTTCAGTTTTTTTTTAAATCATCTCCTTGGCCTATATGAGTTTGACACCGGTGGGAAAACGCCACTTTCACTGGCGTCTTTCAGTTTTTTTTTTTAAAAACTGGCAGTGACATCTTTGCAACGCGCCACTACCAGTGACGCACTGCCATTCGTATTTTTAAAATTTCGATTTCATCACTCTTATTATTAATAATATAATTATTATAAATATTATATATAAAAAACTGTCCAATTTGTTAACTTTTCAAGCAGCTTAACAGTAATGAGTAATCTCCTAATTTACTAGCAACTCTCGTATAAACCTTTGGAGCTAAAATGTGAGTGGTATATAACAACGTTGACGCATACTTCAGCTGTCGATATTTGCGCAAGGCATGTATTTACTGGCATGACATGTATTGTATTCTTGCACAGGTACGAATTATGAAGATTCCTCGTGACCTCCTTTTAGCTACATAACAGTCTGACAGATCAAGAGTAACCTCCCTCAACTAACTAGTCAATTTTGCTTTTAACCATAGACTAAGAAAAGAGAAACTCATAGCAAAAATATGGTGATCCAATTTTAAACGCATCGAGTCGGATTAAAAAAATAATAAAATAATAATGATCCGATCCGACTCACGGACACCCTTGACACCCTTGCTTTTATCTCAAAACGGCAATTTCTCCTTAAAGGTTATCTTTCCTTTGAATCCTTTCTCTTTACTCTGAGAATATATTTCTTCAGAGAAACAATGGTGCTCAAATTGAACCAAATTTGGCTATGTTTGTGTTTGGTATTTCTTTTCTGGCTAAGTTACCTTTTCGTAGCAGTGTTAGGGCATCAAAATTTAGTCTATTCTGAGAAAATTTCATACAATTACTTAAATGAAAGCTGCCAATTTATTATGGGAGCTTGATCAATCTTCATATCATCCCGTTTGGCCAGTATGAATCTAGAAATTGAGTTTTAATTCCAGCTTTCCCCTTTTCAAGTTAATAAAAGCTAAATCATACCATTTCAATTTTAAATTTATATATAATTGGCAAACGAGAAGATTTTTGTGGAAATATTTTCCCTTCATTTGTCAAAGAAATAGCTATTTTATTTTTAATTGAAACAAGTAGGTCATGTATAAGAGAAAATTCTATTTGTCACAAAACTGATTTCTTTCTATAACAAAATCAATGACTGGCATGTGAGGAGAAGTTAAAATTTGGGTGGAAGATCGTTGTGGGTTCAATTATCAGCTTCTTTGGAGCAGCTTTCGGAAGTGCCAGTGGGGTTGGCGGTGGCGAAACTTATGTTTCTATGCTAACTTCGATACCAAGTTGCTACAGTATCAATAGTGTATGATGTGTTGTTCCATAATTATAAATGTAGCATTTTTTTTGTGACAACAAGGGATGAGCAATGATGATACAAAATTCTTTGCCAATCGTTTTCTTTTACAGAAGAGAAACAAGCAAAGCAAGCAGTTTTCCATGAAATATTACGGAATTTTGATGTGAGTTCATGTTTTTCACTTATTTTCCTGTTAGTTTAAATGTCTGTACTTGGAGTTCATAAATGAATTAGACAATGTAGAAAGGTACTGTTTTGCAATTCAGATCGTAGCTGTCAGGTTATACCAGTCAAAAAATTGCAGCTGACTTCTATAAAGTTTCCAAATTGAAGGTATGATAACGGGTGCGCCTGGAGCAACAGTGTATTACAACCTCAGGCTGAGGCATCCAACTCTCAGCATGCCGATCATAGACTATGTATGATTTAGCATTGCTTATTCAACCCATGCTGATGCTTGCTTGGTATCAGCATAGGGGTTGCTTTTATTGTTCTTTTTGCTGATTGGATGGTCATCATTCTTGTCATCATCTTTTCTTAGGTAATTTCAACTAAAAATTTTCTTATCTTTCCTTTATACCTCAATTATTGCAGTGATTCAAAATTTTCCAAAATATATGTTTGTTACACTAAATATAACCATACAGTTTGAGCAGAACATAATCAATTTGTTGACATGGCTTAGCACTGTAAGGTTATATAAGAACTTGTGTATAATTAGCACTGTAAGGTTATATACGAACTTGTGTTACTATCAATTAAGGATAATTACTGTTTCCCATAATTGGAAACTCTTGTTTACTGAATATTTATGTTAATATGATTAAGCATGTATCAGGATAACCCAAGGCTAGTGTTGCTGTGTGAAATCTGGATTTAACCTGGAGCAAAAAAAAAATAATAATATATGCACCCCTCACAAAAACATTTGCTATACCAGCTTTTATTGTGTAATTTCTTAGCAATTTTCGTAGCATGTCCCTGCGCTGTTATATTATCTATGGTTTATGCGTGCAAAAGTATTTTATTAGTGTTTTAAGCATACTTTTGACCCCTTTTTGATGGAGATCATGATAATATGTCACATAACAGAAGAATTCAGAAACTTCAATATTATGAAAAAATACATTACCATGACAGTATCATGTATATACCGTAGCATACTACAAAAGTGATTTATTCCCTGAATAAGTGACAATTAATTGCTTATGGAATAGATAAACATAATTACATGCAATCTGTTCTATACAGTACATACCTTTTAAACTCTAAGAGCTAATTAAGGCACACTGCTCAATCAAAACTACATGCACTGCGAGATAGCTTGATAGATTTTGACTTGCGTGAATCCACAGTAACTGAACATGAGACATGCTGCTTGTTAGATACTTTCACCAGTTTTCCTATAACATTGCCTCGAGATCTTAGCTCAAAAGCAAGAGTCAGTGGGACCACACCACCAGCGCTGGAGAGGGTAAGGCCAGCACCAGCCCCATAGAGTGGAACCTTCTCTCCATGTAGGACGACAGAGAAAATTCTGTGGCTCTTTCTTGGCTGGTAGTACC
>CAXKVV010000805.1:0-32013 GCA_964058805.1 Schoenoplectus triqueter
ATTCAGGGGAGCAACTGCCCCCTAGTACATTGTGGATCCGCCCCTGATATCAAAGATCACAAATATCAATGATAATAATGAGGATGATGAAAAAAAAAATAAATAATAATAATGATAATAATCATAATAATAAATAAATAAAATGATAATGATAATGGTGATGATAATATGATAATAATAATGATGATAATGATGCTGATAATAATAATAATAATAGTACAATAAATCTCTATTATAAAATTTATTTTCAAATCCTAAAGTTTTATTTCTAAATTCTAAATCCTAAAATTCTAAAAAATTATTTCTAAACCTCTATTTCTAAAACCTATTTCAAAATTCTAAATCTTGAAATCCTAAAAATCTAAGAATCTAAAGTCTATAACTCTACTACTATATTCTAACTCCTAAACTCCTAAATCATGGTTCAGGTACATAAATCGTCATCTTCCAAACACTCCTATCCAAAGCAAGCTCTTTGGATATATTTCATTCATTCAAATATTTTTTTATTGCTTCCTTCCATTTCAGTCTTGGTCGACTCTTTCTTTTCTTGTGTATTAAAGGACGACTTAGAATACCAATGTATATTGGTGCTTCAGTAGGTCTTCGTTGGATATGACCAAACTATCGCAAACGGTGTTGGACTAGCTTCTCTTCAATTGGTGTTATTCCAAGTTTGTCCCGAATATCATCATTTCTGATTCGATCTTTCCTTGTGTGACCACATATCCAACGCAACATCTGCATTTCAGCTACACTCATCTTCTGGATGTGTTATCCTTTTGTAGCCCAACATTCTGCATCATATATCATCGCAGGTCTAATCGTCATCCTATAGAACTTGTCATTTAGTTTATTTGGGACCTTCTTGTCACAGAGAATATTAGTCGTTTGTCTTCATTTCACCCATTCAGCTCTTATTCTATGACTAACATCTTCATCGATCTCTCCGTCACTCTGTAACATCGATCCCAAATACCAAATCATTCATAAGTACTACTCATCTGTCCAAACTAACATCTTCGTCATCTGAGTATTCACCGCTGAACTGACACCTCATATATTTGATTTTGGTCCTACTAAGTCTAAAACCTTTTGATTCTAAAGTTTATCTCCACAACTCTAGTTTTTGATCGACTCCAATTATGCTCTTGTCAATTGGCACCATATCATCAGCAAAAAGCATACACCAAGGAATATCTTCTTATATGTTATTTGTGATCACATCCATCATTAAGGTGAAAATATGTGGACTCAATGCTGATCCTTGATATAATGCTATCTTAATAGAAAATATATCAAATTCGTCGTCATATGCTCTTACACAAGTCACAATATTTGTGTACATATCCTTAATAAGGCTAATGTACTTTGTTGAGACTAGTTTCTTTTCAAGCGCCCACCACATGATATTTCTTAGTATTTTATTATACGCTTTCTCTAAATCAATAAATATCATATGTAGATCATTTTTCTGTTGCCGATGTTTCTCCATAAGTTATCTTATTAAGAAAATCGCCTCCATGGTGGATCTCCCAGGTATAAAACCAAACTGATTTTTAAAGACAATTGTCAGTTTTCTTAAACGATGCTCGATCACTCTCTCCGAAAGCTTCATGACATGACTCATGACTTTAATTCCTTTGTAATTAGTATAACTTTAAATATCTCCTTTATTTTAGTATATTGGTACTAATATATTTCTATTTCACTCATCAGACAACTTATTGGACAAAAAATGATATTAAATAGCTTAGTGAGCCATATTATTACTATATCTCCAAAATATCTTCATACCTCAATCGGATGTCATCAGATTCTAACGCCTTATCATTCATGGAATCAGCTTCAACAGTCATCACCCATTAAAGTACTAGATTTGGTATAGTATGTATCTTGAGGCATCCATGCTTCCAACAAATTATTAACGACCATTAATATTCCAACCGTGACGAGTTACGAAATGAGGTAATGTACATGATGTGAACAGTTCCATTCTGTGCAAATTTGGACATTGCACGTGCCATGTGCACTTAGTATATATGTGATTAACATTTCGTGAATGATTTTCAATTCTCTCCATACAATGCATGGTTGGTAATTTAACAGAGGTTAGATATATATTATCCACAATTTGATTCTACAAATAATAACCTAATTAACGAGATTGTGTTTGTTCTGACGTAATTAATAATTCCAGCTATACAATTAATTAATGTGAGATATCTATAAAGTAATTAATTAATCTGTCATGACCATGTACTTATATTAGGATTTGTATTAACAAATGTTCCTGTTATATAAAAATGAATTTGTCGTATATTGAATTCTATGGACAGGTGTATGACTGTTATGTAAATATGAAGAATTGAAGAAGACAAAACCTTGTGCCCAAGTAATAGTTAAACTCTTCTATTTATTTACTGGTTTAATCTTTGTACTTTTAAACTACCCTCTATTGTTCTTTTGTCCTTTTTAACTTTGGATTCAAATTTAATGAATCGCCCTATATATTGTACCAATGGTAAAACGCGAAGTGAGAAGCAATGAAAGTTCCCTAAAAAAAAATGAAGAGATGAAAGTGCATAACTACCTTTACTTTTTTTTTTTAAATGACTGTTATTAATTGTCATATATACAGACAGAGTTTAAGTTAGTAATTTTGTTTTCATCTGTCTCCCATATATAATTTTTAATAGCACCATCGTCAAATAAAATAAAAGCGGATACAAAAGAAGTAATGTGAAGACAATAATATAATTTTTTTTAGAATACTTATAACAATGTTACTCATAAATATGAATTACTAGGATATTTCTAACCTTTACAGTACACAATATCTTATGGTACATTATTTTGGAAAAAAATAATATTCAAACTAAATATGTAAGTTATAGATGTGATTTTAAAAATTTATGGTACATTAATTTGAAAAAAAAAATCAAATTAAATATAAAAGTTATAGACATAGTTTTAATAATTTAGAAGATGTGTAACAAATTGTGTCAACTTGAAAGACATATATTCCAACCAACAATTTAAAACTTTTAAACAAAGTACCATTAGTTTTATTATCAAACCAATTAAATTACAATTTGACACAACTTTATACCTTTTATTGTCTTATCTAGCTATAAAGAAACTCCTCGCATTTTAATTTTTTTTTTCCAGGACACTCAAGTTTGATATGCATCCTATCAATAATATATTTTTAATTGTATGATGAATAACCAAATTAAATTTACAAATTAACTCAATTAGAGAACACGTCTGAAATTCTAACTTTTTTTAGGATGATATTAAAATTTGATACATTTCTGTGTACTATAACTCAGAACGCATGTGATTTTCCTATTTAAAAGATTTATTTGAAACTCATCGTATCTACAATAATTGTGGCGCACTCAATGTAAGAGGTGGAAGGAGTTCAAATGTCTCATTTTGCACCAAAATGTGTATTTCTTTTGTTATTCTCTGAAAATGAGAGCTCCAGACCACTTGTTTATTGATTATATGTGAAATAACGTATTTACAGAAATAATTTATCAAAATTACTCGCATCCTCTTGATCGAAAATCCCTTTATAATGACTCCAAATTAACTCTTTAGAATATGTACGTACCAGATATGGTAGCAACCAACCATGCTCATACTGGTATCTCCAAGCCAGATTTCTACACAACAATCCATCCAGCTGATACTGGCACTAGAGGCAATGCATTTTCTTCCATGCAGACATGTGGGAATAATTAACTCATACATGTAAAAAATCCAGATGAGAGATGCCTGTATAGTGCAAGTGTCAACAAGCAACAAGTTGTCTAGGTAGACCAACAAGCTGCACAAATCTTTCTTTGTTGTTATTATTATTTTTTGAGAGAAGTCGGATGTTGATCCTCAACTCTTGCATTTGATTGAAATTGCCCTCAAACTTATTAATGGTTCAAATTACCTCCTTAACTCTTGCATTTGGTTCAAGTTGTCCCCTCAACTTATTTTTGGTTCAAATTGCCCCTGAACTATTCAATTTGGTTTTGATCCAATCTAACCCTTCTATCCTTCTAATGTTAACTACATTATTCTTTTTATTAGTGTTTATTTTCAACATAAAGAAATGCACAAAGATACATCAACACATTAAACGGTGAAGTCAGTGATTAAGGAAATAAATTGTTAAATTGAAATAAAAAAAATAGTCTAGGAGGGAATTGGAACTAAATTGAATAGACCTAAAACAATTTGAACCCAGTGAAAAAGTTGAAGGACAAAATCAAACCTCTCCTATTTCTTTCGGTACTACAAACTTCACATTTTGCTTCTTGTTTTCATGAAGTATATATAACTGACGATTTTTCTTAAAGATTCAACGGCTATTTTCTTCGGCGTGTAGTTAATTATAAATTACCCAAATCCAATATGTTCTTTCCTCTTTTTCCCCCTATTGTGTTACATTATTTTAAGAGTTTTAGTTAGGGGTGTTAATGGGTCGGATTAGATTATTTTATTTTATTTTTATCTGATCCAAACTTCACCCGTTTAAATTTCGATTAAAAAATCTTAATTCATATCTGACCCGACTGATGTAAAATAATTAATTATTTATTAATTATTTTTATATAATTTTAAGTAATTTAATATTAATTAAATTATAATTAATCTTAATTAATATATATTTAATATATATTTAAGCTTTAATTAGTACTAAATCATGAACTTATTTGAAAAAATATAATTAATTGGGTCGGGTTGACTTGAACTCGTTTATGATATATTCTCTTGAGAAATGTTGTTCAAATAAAAAATCCACAATCATAAATATTTCTAATAGTTTAGACAGTATGTGTATCAAATTTGAAATAATTTAAAAATTAATTTAACATTCATCAGAATATCATTGAAACTCCACCCGTTAAAATTATAAAATTATATTATGAGAAATAAAGTCCCTTTATACACATTGTATATAAACCATCAAAAACACACTTAAGATTTAATATTTATATTTCAGCAATAGTTTTTAAAAAAATGTACCATAAAATAACCAATAAAGTTGAAGTAAACTGATAATTTTGTATCAACAGTGATTTGTTATCTAATAATTTAATTAATTGAATCATTAATGATAAAAGTAAAAAATTATAATTTTAATACAAAAAATGATAGTGCACCAATAGCAGTGGCTCTCTGCAAAGACGTCACTGGGAGTGACATCTTTTTTATTAATTTTAGAAAAAAAAAGAGGAAACAAAGTTGCAACTTTATGTTTGGATATAGGCAACTTTTAGATTGAATATCGGCAATAAAAAAAAGAAAGATGTCACTCTAATGACGTTTTTATATAAACACGTCAGTCTCATTGGTATATTTGCACAGGGTCATTATTACTGACGCGCTTTATTTTTAGTATTAAAATTATAAATTTTTAATTCTTATTATTAATGATTTAATTAATTAAATTATTAGATAAACAAAATCACCGGTGTATCATTCTATCTTGGCAAATAATGTGAAAATTAAGCAGTCCGAGAGCCTTGTTTTCAGCACCGACATTTAGGACAAAAATAAGATCATCCAGTGGGGTAGCTCTTCTAAAGTCTCTTTATATTCTCTAGTTCACCACATGCTTGTTTTCTCCATTTCTTTTCAGAGTTGCACTTTAACCATTAATTAAGTATAAGACTTCAGTTAAGTATAAGGAGGAGAAGGAACAAAAAATATGAGCATTTTCAGAGTCATATTATACGTTCACGTTCAAACTAATGGATAAGAAAAAAAATGAGCATTTTAATATTTTTTGCAAATTTATTTGTAAACTGTAAGTACACTATTTGAAATCCCTTCGATAGTTACTCATCCGATAAACAAGTAAATATATAGTTTTCAACAATTATTTTGCATAGTTGCAATCAATGTATACACACTTCTTTTTATATTGGTGATTTGGTGCAGTGAAATTTCAACCACAAGAAAACTTTTGCTAATCTATAAATTTCAATTAGCCACCCACCAACGCGTCTTTGCTCGCCTTTTCTTGGATGGAATGAATTAAAAACAAAAAATAAATACAGATACGCTGAAGCCTGAAAGTATTAAATATGTACTCAATTTATTCTTTTTGGTTTACTCTTTTTTGTATAGTCTCAAGTCGCAATACAGCTTTTGTTTTTATCTCCTCGATCTTCTCACCTATCCCTCAGGCCTCAGCACCTAAATTAAAATTACCAATTTGGCATTTATGTCATTCATCTTTTTTTTTGATGTATGCAGACAAATTTAATTTCACATAAAAGCTGCTCTTTTTTTAGGAAAAGACTTTTATTGTTAAATAATTTCAATTTTTTAATATCTGATATAACATATCGTCCAGAGCGTACAGGGTGGAGATGCATAAGAATCGTGGAAAACATTGGATATTGATGGTTCAGCTTTGAGTATATACTTTCTGAATGAATTCTTACAAAGATTAGATAATTATTTTGATAATTTTAGCAAAGTTTTTTTTATTACTAATATTTTTATTTTTATTTTTTTATGAATTTTTATTAAGCTGATTATGAAGATATATTGTCAGAATAATTAGTTGGCAAGGATCTCCATTACCCTTGGATAATACTGTCATATGTCAAAATTAAGGGTGTAAGAAAAATTCATAATTCTTAATTTATTCGGCGGTCGATTCGGTTTTAGTTCGAGTCAGTTTGTTCGATTAAGACTATTTTGTCAGTTCGATTCGAGTTCGGTTCGGTAATTTTTTTAATGAACTAGTTCGAATTCGATTCATAATAGTTCGATATCTAGTTATTTGCATATATTTAATTAGAGGAGGGATCCAATGACACTGAGTTACATCAAATATTTTTAAATTTTTCAAAGTTCGAACAGTCAATAAAAATCATTCAACGTGATGGATATACTAAAACAAATTTGTAGATCAAAATTTATATTCTTTTTAAATTTTCTTACTCTTTATTAAGATAGATACAATATCGTTGTTTTCAGACCATTAAATTTTGTACCCATATTAAGAAATAGTTAAAAAAATTTAAACAATATCCAATTTTATCTGAAAGTATATTTTAATATATATATCACATTGAACGATTTGGATCAATTGTTTGGACCTTAAAAATATTGCTGTAACTTAGTGTCATTGGATAAATTTTATACCTTTGTAATGGATAAATTTTCGATCGGAGAATTCTTCCTCTCCATTTGTTCGCTCCAGATCACAGAGCATTGTCTATAGATTCTCATTTGCTCTAGCTTTTGTGCCTAATGCCTATGCTGAACCTGTCCTTTCGAATTTTATCACCAATGATGTTTTAATTTCACCTAATTAGATGCTTGGACCTTCTAAATTACAAATTTTGCATACAGTGGTCTAATCTAATCTAATGTTGCCCTTACTAGCTAGCTACTTTCAAGAGGATCAAATTGCAGGAAAATGGTGCACAGTTCTCTTACTTAAAAAACAAACAAAATGATATATAGCAGATAACGAAAATTATATACGCTATTTCATGTTATGCTTTTACTAAGATACATTTTTCTTATTATTCACCTAAATGATTTATATATTATTCATATTAGTGACATTTAGGTTGTATAGTCAAAGTATTGTACAATGTAAACCGTATGATAAAGTACATTAGTATGAATAATAATTCATTTAATCAATTCTAAATATTTGTTTCTTTTTGTGCTCTTAATTCCCATAAAAAGATGGATCTCTAATTTAAATTTTAACGCACTCTTATTGAAAGTTTTTTTTTTTTGCTAAAGATGTTTAAATTATTAATTTCAGGTCACCAGTGAATTTCAAGTTTTTTTTTATTTGGACAGGTCCTAAATTTGGTCCTATTCTATAATTGTGCACCGACGATCATTTACGAATAAATGACACAATATGGAAAGAAAATGCACATGCATGTAAATGTATGGTTATAAATGAACATAGAAATATCCAGTATCCTTTGTTGTTTTTGGAGAAAATATCATGCTGCCCATCTGGCAGCTCTATCAGATCCTAAAATTAAATGTGGTGGTGGGATGTGATTAGAGGTGGCAGAACCTGACCCGACCCGACAAACTCGTCCGACCTGTCCGGATCCGAATCCGATCCGATCCGATTTTTTAAGAAAGTCAAATTGACCCGACCCGACCCGACCCGAGATCAAATGACCTTCAATCCATTCGAAATCTATCAACGATCTGAAAAAACACAACATGTAAATTGACCCGACTCGACCCGACCCTGACCCAACCCGGCCCGACCCGATTTCTTCCAAAAAGTCAAACTGACCCGACCCGCCCGATTGTCACCTCTAGATGTGATCAATAATGTGACGTGTACCGCTAATATCCCTTCACATGCATATGATTGTGTTCCTTCCTTCAATCATATCATATGGACACAAGAAGGCGTTCATTTATTGCACATCTGTTCAGCAATTGGTTAGAACAGAGGAAAAGTAGAAAAAAAAAGTTAACTTCTATTCTTTATAATTTTAATCATATTCATAATTTTGGAATAGTAAAAAGTGAATTTGGATTTTTTTTCAACACTTAAAAAAAATCACCCTTCCATGAACCTCCTCTGTAGAATAATGGGATGGAATGGAGAGAGATTAAAATGTAAAAGAAAAGATTTGACTGTATATTTTTGTTGTCATCTCACTTTTCTATTTTTTCACAATTTCATTCTTATTCGGCTATTATTCCAACATAATTCCACACTTTTTTTTCTATTTATAAACAATGGGATTCAGATTCCCATGGAGATTCAGATCCCATTACCATACATAGTACGCTGAAATTTACAGTGATTCATGCAATTGACACAGTTAGTTTTAGCTTGATTAATTGGGTGGGATCCCCAACAACTATTTATTCTTCTGACAATCTCAATAATGAATTTGAAATAAATTTATAAAATATTTTAAAAATAAAAAATGTTTACAAATATATTCTTCAATTTATAAATTGATTGTATTTTAAAATTCATTTAATTTGTACTATTTGATATTCCATCAAAATAATCAAAATTATATAAGAATTATAATGGTTTAATTTTAATAGCAATTGATGAAATACCAAATGACACTCAAATTGCATGAAACTTGGAACATAATCAATCTATAATTTTAAAAATATATTTAAAGAAGTCTTTTTTATCTGTATGAATTTATTTCAAATTTCTTATGAAGAATGAAAAATAAGTAGTTATAAAAAAGATTCATACCATAATTAATAAATAATAACTTAGTTCAACCAATCGGAAAATAAACTTGAAAAGTAGGTTGCTGTCGGCATATATATATATATATATATATATATATATATATATATATATATATATATATATATATAATATACAAAGATTAAAGGATGCCCAATTTCAACTCTCAAGTTAATAAAATAAATAAAACAAAACGAATGAATCGAGATAGAATTTAGTTAGCAAATCAGAAGGAAGCCAACTGTCAAGTTGCTCAACACTTTAATTTCACGCCTTGCACAAGGAGCAGTAAATGAGAAGGAAACTCATTGGTTGGCAGAGCAACTTAAATCCTCAATTTCAGCATGAAATACTAAATGACATTATATTTTATTTTTCCAGAGTTGCAGATTGTGATTCAAATTTAATGCCCAAAAAAGTAGATAGAAATAGGCTCTCTGTCCACTGTCCTTGGTTTCCTCTGCCTTTATTACTTTATTTATTTATATGTGATTTGAGTTTCCATTTTAGTTTTGAATATTTTTAGGATGATCTCTCATGACTATTTATCTTCACAATTTTAATCATCAAATTTATATAAATTAATATTCTTAATTTATCATTTATAAATTGATTGTGTAATTCAAATGTCATTTGATATTCTTGCAATTTGTGCTTCACTAGCATTTGATTAAGATGATTGCTGCTGAATGTATATCATACATGGCCAGAAACTATGAATTATGAAAGCTACATCAGGGGTAGGGTTTAGGGTTTTAGGGTTTAGGGTTAACATAGTGTAGCGATGGCAAATGTAGTTAGCATCAGAGGCCTAATTAATATTTATTTTCCCAATGTATACTGCTATAATGTAATCATGCAACTGCACGTTTGTTTAGTGAAGTTGCCTACGAGCTTGATCTCAAAAAAGAAAATTGTTTGAGAAAGTATATTATTTTTAATATTTTCTGTGGATTCATACGAAGTTGATTATTAAAATTATTAAAATAAATAGTGATCAAGGATCCCCACACATATTTTTTTTTAACTCTCTAGTCTACCATGTAGTTAATTCATGAAGTGTTGGATTTGTGGTCTACAATTGAACTGTCTAATGTACGCATAATTTCGATTTTTATATTTAATAAAACAATTATGAACGGCGAATGGAGAAATTCAGACCCTCTTTTATGTTTGATTGAGAGGGCTGAAAAAAAATTCCATTTGGCGCTTTCAAAAGATGGTCGAATTTGGGGTGAAATTGAGTCAAAGAAAAGTTTCTTCACCGGTTCTTTACCACTAAGTCCTAAATGCTAATTTTTGGGTCATAAAATACAAAAGGTGTTCAATAAATTCTTTGTATTAGAAAACTTTAGAAGTTAGAAAAAAATGGAAAGGGTATTTTTTGAAGATTTTTACATAAATTATATAATTTATCTCAAATGTGTATATTTTAAACCACTTCGACGACTTTAAGTGAAAATGCTAGTTGCACATGACAAATCTTTAAGCAAGTCCAGGTTTTGACTGCCACCAATCATCAATTTTGTTAATTTGACCGCATTATTGTGTTGATTCCACTCTATTTCTGTAAAAAAAAATGAAGGTATACGCACACAATTTGTCTAACCTCGGAATCGTGAATTTATTTTCATTAGTAATAATACAATAGTGATTCAGTGATTATGATTATTGAGGTCTGTTGTGCCTATTTGTTTATTTGTGTGTAAATTAATAAATATAAATTGTTGGATATATCCTAAATCATCGTAAATGCATATATATGATAAACAATGAAATTCTAAACTTCATTATGATAGCCATCACAAGAGGACGTTAAATCATAAAAAAAAAATGTATTTCATTAATGCTTGATGCATATAAAAATACAGTTCAAATGATGTATTTTTTGTGTGTACATATATATATACAACATGGAATATACAAAATAATTCATCAATTACTTTTGTTATTTTAAAATTTAAAAGTAATTATTTGAGATTTAATTTTATTGACATCAATGTCGACCAAATGATTACGGTGATTTAATCCCTTCTCATGCTACAATTGTCCACGTCAAAAATGTGGGACCATTTGACAATGCTCTCATAACTCATAAGCATCATGAAAAAACATTTCTCTCAAAAACTCATAAAAAAACACTATTTGATGTGTAATAAAATAGAGAACATTTGAAAATTCGAAAATGTCTTTTTAGAATCAAAATTATTTGTTCTATTATTTTCTAGTCGACATCTTTGGTTAGTGACAACTTTAAAAAATAACTTAAAAAACAAAAGCTTATTAAATTATTTTAAAGAAAGTAAGAGGACAAAACTCTCTTTCTTAAAAAAAAAATCGGAATCAAACAACACAACAAAAATATAATGTGGGACGATGCAATTGGCACTTTTTATACACTTTTTTAAGAGGGCTGAAGTGTACAATTAATATTAGAACTATCTTCTGCCGACACATGATTTTCCATGTCAATATAATATTTTTATATTGACAATATGTTTTATATTATATTTTGTGCTGGGTTCAAAAAGTTTATGTGGATCAGACAAAATCCAACGCCAACAAATTATGTCTAGCTAATTTATATGCATAAGTCACACTCAATTAAACTGTTCACCTTTAGCCTTTAATATAGATTTTGATTTTAAATTACCGTTGACGCAAACTGGAGTACTAAACACGCTAATTAGTAATTAACATGCAAGATTTGTGCATCTATCGCAACATAACTCACCCCAAACATGAGTGCTACTCAATCGAACCACAATTTGTTGTGCCTGTCAAGGAAGTGCAAAGCTATCTGTCTCCTTAATTGACTAATCATCATTTATTAGACTTTGAATTGGTTCCCATATATATATATATATATATATATATATATCAAACAATTAAATGAACAAGTAATTAATTGGAATATCCCAATTAATTATGATGTAACATCGTTCTTCTTATTTTCTTTTAAGTTAATAAACCTATCACAAACTCCAACCTATATTACTTTTCATATACTCGTTTTAATGTGCCTTTCATTTATGATCTTCACTATTTCTATTTCTATGTATACTTCTATCATGGAAATAACACATGCAAGATTATAGACATATAAACATATTGTTAACTTTGTAGATTGTTTGAATATCAATTTTTATTAAACTCTAGTACCATTTAATAAATTATATGTAACAAGTTAAAAAATCTAAATTGTTTATATGCCATAATATTTTTTCCAACGGCTTAATTAATTACTTTTTCAGAAAACAAATTCCAAAAATTAAAATTTTGGAACCAAAGACGTGGCTAATGGACTAGTCAAACCTATTGTTGAAATTCATCATTTTAAGTTATTTTTCTGATTCTTTTAGGTTAAAAATATAAATTAAACCACTTGACAAACTTAAATTTCATATAATTTCACTTTCAATGAATTTTCTGAAAAAGATGGATAGGATTAGCATGTGAAGCACACTCATCACATGCCCAGCAACCAACTACTGATTAATCCTTCACTCCTGCTCAATACAGCCTGGTTTCCGATTCTATTTATATTGGTATTGTTATAATTTGGATATTATTAAGACTTAGCAGTTGAATGGCTTAATTATCTAAGCAACAATACTTAGGAAAAAAATGATTTTCAATAAATCTGCTTTTGCAATACATTTTAATATTTTATCAAGAATAATTATATAAAGATCGTAATATATCTTATATACTTTCTTTTAAAAAAATGTATATATATTTTTTAACAATGATACTTGGAAGATTATCAATGGTGCTATATTAGGTAGCAAGATCAGACGGTTAAATTAAGACAATTACACCGTTAATAATAAATAAATAAATAAAATGCGGTTCTAACTAAAAAAGTAGGAGTTACTAAAAAAAGTCTATATTAGTCCCATTATGTCTCTTAAATTAATTTGTCAGTGAGAACCTTTTTGCACTTTTTTGTACTTTCTCACGGCCATAGTTACATAAGAGTCAACTTTTTATTGGACTCGGATGAAATGTTGGTTGAGTTCAACCATAAAATTTTAAATGCGGGGGTGTTTGATTTCAACCTAACGCTCCATCTGTACCTAAATCTAATCTCCTACATGTGAACATTCTCCTAATATTGACTATAGTTTCTTGCTTGATTGAAGTCCTTTCACTATCAAGAAATTTTCCAGATTTTGAAAAAACAAACTGTAAAATTTTATAAAAATATTCTTGCTACTGACCTTGCATAACCACCATCAGTGATTCAGTAATTCCCAGAAAACATGCATCAGATATTTCAGATGCTATACGCTCCCAAACCATTTTATATTGTTTTCTTCTCCAAAAAAACCTCAGTAATTTCTGAAGATTGTTCAAGATGACCATTTTATATCAGACTTCGGATTTCAGAAGATTGTTTATTCTCACTAATTCTCCGAAGAAAATTTATTTGCTTTCTAAATTCTAATCTTGATAATTGGATCTGTTTATGGTATATTACTGGCCCTAGTTTCAAAATATGGATGATACAAACCAATAAATCTACAGTTATGTACGTCTCGATATTGTTTAAAAAAAAAAGAGTGTCCCGTCGATTAACATTACTCAGGAAAAAAAAAGAATAATAATTTATAATGCATATAAAAAAATTATAAAGAAAAGAATATTATGATCAGTATACTTTTTACTAATTTTCAGTATATAAAAAAATCGCGCTCAGTGTATAGAGTAATGAAAGTGCGGTGCAGATTAAGTATTGTACTAAAACAGTCCATATGTGATATGTTACAAATTGATGTATATTGTGCAGAATGCACATACAAAATGAATGTTGCAAAAATGTAGAACATACATTTGAAACATTACACGAAAATGTCTTACAAAGTAGCAAATAGAGTTGAAATTGCATTTGACCCACGGGTCCCAAATTTTTTTGGTAATTAAAAAAAACCCAGGGAAATAGTACCAGTATTTTGAAAATTTACATTAATAGTCTAGACAAAATTTCAAATTCCATCTCAATATCTGAGATTGAATTTAAAAATCGGTCCTAGTTTTTTTTTACATTTTTTATTTTAATTAATTATTTGTTTATCATTTTTAATAGTTTATTTAGTTATTTTATTATATTTAATTATTTATTAAATGATTTAAAAATATAGATAGAATAATAATACGTTAAACATGATATTATTGTGCATTCATAATAATATGTAGTTAGAAAATCACAAGAGAATTTATAAAAAAATAATGAACTAGAATAAATATATATTTAATAAAAAATAATGAACTAGGTTAATCCATTGCTAACTTTTCGTAGCCGTGTAGCACGCGTCGATTGGAGTTTTCTATCAAAAATTATGGCCGTTTGAAAATGAGGTGCTAGGATTTCGACTCTATTTTCCGATCTCATCTATGTTTGTTTGTTCGAGAGTATCGGATGAAATAAAAATATTATGAAAATTAAAAATATAATTAAAAATAAGTTAAATCATTTAACAAATACTTAAATATAATAATATAATTAAATAAATTATTAAAAAATATAAACTAATAAATAAACCGTTAAATAAATAATTAATCAAAACAGAACAATTTTGTAAAGAAAATTACAAATCACAATAATTCATCAACCAGAACAATTATGTTTCAATTTTGTAACATTATGTATTTTTTATATTATTTCATTTTATGTTTTTGGTTCATTTGTAACATTCTAAATTTTTGGTCTACATAATTACACATAACAAAATAGTTAAATAAACGATTTAAGAAAGCTAAACCAAAAAACAAACTAAATAAACGTTTTTTTTTCTTTTTTCTTGTTTGTTTATTATTTTTAATAGATTTTAATAATTAAATATAATAAAAGAACTATATAAATTATAAATAAATCATTAGATAAATAATTAATAAAATAAAATAAAAATATTAAAAAAACACCTGGTACTGAGTTTTGAATTTGATCTCAACTACTGAGATCGAATTTAAAATCTGATCCAAAATATTACTGCAAAATTTCAAAACAGCAGTCGTACCATCCCCCCCCCCCCCCACACACACACAAATACACAATACATTCGCTAAAAACAATCCAAGAGTATGCAAAATAAAACATCATGACTGGAAGTCTAGAAACCATGCCTGATGCCCCTTGGACCTTGGACAGCAGCCAGCAGGTTTGAGGACCGAAGAAGAACATGTTCCCTTTCCACTCTGTCCCAACCCAATGAGTAATGACAATGAGGATGAAAAGGCCTTGTAGTTGTACAACTACTCATTAACTCATTCATTGGCTTTTCATCATTACCTAAAAGTCCCTGTACCTTTTCATTATTCTTCCCACTTATTGGTTGGCCACAAGTCCATAGTTACTAAGATGACCTCTGACCAGTAATCCATGTATTTTCTTCGATACGCATTCAACCTTCTTTTGGATTAAGCATTCCAAACAGGATCATTTATAAAACCCTAACTATCACATCCCAGAAATAATAAAACGGATTAGGGGCTCGCCATGTACGCACGACGAGACGTGTGTACCAAAAGCTAAATGAATAAAATAAGATAAATCTCAGAATAAATAAAATAATAATAATAATAATACAAAACAATAACAGTCCAAAGTAACAAGAATATAATACAACGCCGACATCGGCGGGGCTAGTTCCATCGGAATGGGCAGCAAAATCTCTCAAAGAAAAACCCAAAAGAAGAAATAAAACTCGAAACCCGATAGATCATAATCCACTACCCTGCTCACATGCGGATGTGACAAAGTATCTATGTCACCACGCAGGACTGCACCTAGCACTCTCTCATCAAAATCATCCTGCACCTGTGTACCTAGATCCCACAACCACCGTGAAAACGTGAGTAATTTAAAAATTACTCAGTACGGATTTAGATCCAGTCTTAATATTTGATCTTCTTTCCTAGACTGGACCCAAATACCGATACTGACTTCCTAAATGCAATAATTATCCATTTATAAATAAAAATTTAGTTTAATGCATTCTCTTTAACAATTCGCTGTGATGTAATGACATGCAATGACAGATAATCTCGAAATGAAAAAAAAATCTGTGGAGAATAATATAATATATAATAAATATTTATAAGGTACGAGATTTAAAGCACCTGTATAGATAACCCAGTTGCAGATCATCAGTCCATCCACGAGCGGACACGTGGTCGGGCCCTGGACTTGTGACTTACCTAAGCGGACACGTATTCAGGCCCAACTTACAAACTTAGGATTTTCGAGTAAGCGGGCGCCAATGCCCTGAATACTCTGGGAAAATTCGGCCTCCCGGAGCGATAACGCCCTAGGAGAGTGACGGCTAAAAGCACGTACTCGGTATTCTAAATTTGATGATCCACCTCACAGAATAATAATAATATAATAAAGCAAAATGGATTAAGAAGTTATGCTTTCAGTTGCCATATCGTCAAAAGGAAATAACTACCCAGGAAATAACAAATCAGAAATTATTATAAATGGGCGCCTACACTGTACTAACCAGGGGCCAGAGGACCGCATCCCGATAAATGATAAAATGAAATATAATACAGATGGGGGCCTACACTATACCAATCAGGGGCCAGAGGATCGCATCCCGAGAAATGACAAAATGACATATGATACAAATGGGAGCCTACAATGTACCAACTAAGTGTCAGAGGACTGCATCCCGAGAAATGACAAAACATAGTAGAATCCAGACTCGGATATGGCCGCCCACACTAAACACTGAAAGATATGGTATCATAATCGCTCAAATTTGGATTAAAAATCTTAATCATATTAAGTACAATAAAAATATAATATTGATCAAAAGAAAAACACTCTAGCACGGCCGAACTCACCAAATGACGGGGTCGGTCGATAACCGACAAGCAAAGGTGCGCAGTGTATATATAACACGTTGGTCTGGTT
Source organism: Schoenoplectus triqueter (assembly GCA_964058805.1). NCBI lineage: Eukaryota > Viridiplantae > Streptophyta > Magnoliopsida > Poales > Cyperaceae > Schoenoplectus > Schoenoplectus triqueter. Next base: position 17,160 of record CAXKVV010000805.1, read on the forward strand.
ATACGAGGCAACCTCAGACTCAGATCACCCAGCCCCGCCTCTCAGCACTCTCATGTATTTAATGCATGATTAACTACCAGACTCAATTAATAATTAGTGCTAGTAATAATATTTTCCTAGTAATTATAATCTACAACTTGAATTATTTAATTCTATCTAATCCTATCTCGAGACTATTTTCTGAGTTATACTCCTATCATATCTACGTGCAATATGACATGCGAATGTGGGTAGGCACCAAAAATGCTGGTCAAATACCGGATGCATATAACAGTTCAAATTTGGTCCCTAATCTTTTTTTGTCAGAAAACATCGCAGTTCAGATTTATTTTAAAAATAGTTTTATTTTCGGTTTGGATTCCTAATTCTAAAGAAAAAACATCAAATCCCAGAAAACTGTACCTAGAAATAATTCGATTAGGTTGGTAGCGTCAAATTGTTTAGTCTCCGATGACGCTCACGATCTCGTCAACCGTCTCATCCTGAGTGTACTCGTTTGTCGGCTCATCAAGATAAATTTTCGAGAACCTATAGAGTCAAAATAAATTAATTTGGTGAGTATCCAATTCACGTTTGGTCTGGTTATGTCAGGGTTTACCAGACTCTGTATCATTATTATTATTATTTAGTGTTCGTGATTTGAGATTATATTTATTTCGATTAATGTAGCTAATTTAATTTATTTACATTAATTAAGTTAGCTTAATGTTAGTACTTAATTAATTTAATTATAATTAGGATAATTAATTATTGAAAAATAGAGAAATTCATTAATATATAATATTATATAATTAATATTATTCTTATTAAAAATAGAGAAATTCATTAATATATATATTTATATATTTATAAGTATTATTCCATTATTAAATAGAGCAATTGGTTAATAGGTATTTATATATATATATATATATATTAATTAATATTATTTCAATTATTAAAAATAGAGAAATTAATTAATATATATTTTATATTATAAATTATTATTATCCTTTAGTTATTATTTTATAACCCCTAATTATTTATATCATATTCTTTAATTATATCTCATTTCATATTTTAATATTATTTTCATTAATTAGAAAATATATTATATAGAACTAGAATTAAAAATCAAAATCAAAATGAAAGAAAATAAATTCAATTAATGTTTTTTTATTTAATTTAAAATGTGTTGGTGTTTTAAATGTTTGGGATCATAGGTTGTCTCTGAAACCACTGTATCTGTTCAGATTTTCATTATTGAGGCAGATCATGTAATCATCTCTCATATTTCACTGTAAGTATTAATTAATTATTAGTTGTGTACGTTTTAATTTATGGCACTTACCAATTAATTAATTATATTTTTTATCTACTTAACCCCTCGACCCATTTAGTCAAGATCAATTTATTTTCTGAATCCATTTTATCCGTCAAGGTGTTATTTTGTGCTTATAACCCTTCAAGAAGGGTTATTATCACAAAGTAATTCATTTAGACCCTTATATTTATTTGATTTTGCACTTTAGTCCCTGATAAGAGAGCATCATACCAGAATCGTAACTATTACCACAACAACAACAACAACAACAACAAGGGTGCTAGTATAACAAACAAGCACAGATAGTGAGAATCAAGTCATGCCAACAAGACCAAATCAGAACCAGCCAAGCACTAACAGGGACAACCAAAATCAACTTACAGAGGCAAGCTAAATGTGAGAATAGCAAGGAGCAAGGTGATACATGACAACACAAATTAATAACACAGGCAACAGAGGGCACAAAACTGCTAAAAATCGATCTAGGCAGTCAAGTAGCAACAAAGGGAATCAAAGAAAAAAAATTCCAAATAAGAATAATAAGCCAGTTAACAGCAAGAGCAACAAAGGGAATCAAAGGCACACGACTACAATCTTGCTTCACTGGTACCGAATGGTACCAGTGTACCAAAGCACCAACGAATCACCTTATACTAGAACCGGTATAACCATCAAGTAATGTTATCGAATCTCAACCGAGGATCTGGTACCAACACAAAAGTCATAACGGTAAGCATCAGCATAGGGGAAAGGTACAGTCAGCCCAGAAAAATATCGAGGTAACATGGGCACAATCACGCAAACAAATCAAGGCTAGCAAGGTTAGTAGGGATAGCAAGGCATAATGCTTCATCAAATAGAACCAGATAGCCAATACCAGTAACATGCACCACACAAGGAACACAGAAATCGAAATAGCGCATAACACACCTATCAGATAAGAGAAATCATACAACAAAAGGGCAACAAGCAGCACACATAGAAAGTCACAGATACAAGCGCGGCTCAGCCGGCGCACAGCCAGCAGATAAAAGAAGGAGGTTACCAGAAAAGGCACAAGGCAGCAAGAGGGGAAATGAGACAGGGCCAGGTGTGAGCGGCCTAGAAGAGGGGTCTGACATCCCATTGGCTGCGTGGTGGCCACACTCGCCGAGAGGGTGGTTTGGCATCGCCCTTGCCACGTGGCGGGTGAGCTCGGGGAGGGAGGGGTCGAGATTGGCACAGCACGACTGAGAGAGAGGAGTGCTTCCTCGGTGTGGTGGGTGGTGTAGAGCTCGAGTGCGAGAGGAAAGGGAAGAGGTGGGGTTTTGGTGATGTGCCGGGAAAGAGAAGGAGAGAAAGCAAATTCAAAGGGAGGGAGGTGGGCTCAGCGAGGGGGAAAAATAAAGGAGGGAAATGAGGTAGCATGCAGGAGGGATAGAGAGAGCAAAGCGGATTTGAGGAGGAGGGCAGTGTGAGGAAGGGGACAGGTTCCTGTCACCACGGAAAACAAAGGGGAAAAGAAAAGACCAGATATATTTCGGGGAGAGAGAGTAATCGAGAGACTTTTGAGGGGACGGGTGAGAGGTGTGAAGGGACAGGAGCCGTAGGGGTAGAAGAAAGACTATGGGGAAAACGTGGGAGAGAGGAAAGATAGGGAGATGGGATCAATTATGGCGTTTTATACGCGGGTATGTGCTACGAGTTGTCCCGACGTAGCGAATCTGAATATTTATATTGACTAAGTTTATTCATTTTGCTTTATTTTATTTCACATAAGTTTGGTATTAGTTTGTTTCAAATTACTTGTATTTATGTCTAAGTAATACTCGATAGTATTTATTTTCTATATATATATATATATATATATTTATTTATTTATTTATTTGACTTTATTTCTGTCATTGACGGTTCTGGCCTTGTTCAATTTTTGTTTGGATTTCAGTTTCATTGGGTTGTTATTTGTTTATTACTAAATTTAGCCATTAATTTATGTATATATGTATATCTACATATTTCTCTTTAATCGTTAATTTACTTTATTCATTAATTTATGTTAAATCCTTTTAATTATTATTATTATTATCTAATTTAAATTTCACGGTTTAACACTAACAATTTATCCTCGAATTATAGAGTTGGTGGTAAATGTCAATAGCTTCAAATTATTTATGTGGTCCGTATTTGACACTCTAGTTTTTGTCACTATAACACAGTTATGATGTTATCAGGTCAGGATCCCTTAATCAATAATCATATTGTAATTTTTTTCTAATTGGAGGTTTTGAGTTCCATGGGATCTAAATCGGACGGTTGTACATTGTACTTTATAATTACAACTATAAAAGTAGAATGGAAAATATTTGCAATTAAAATTTATTATATTCAACCCTCAAAATAATGTAAATCGTGGACTCAGTGGCACAATTTTGCGGTACACCGAGACAAATTCCTGTTAGTATGTTACTGTTAATCTGGTAAAATGTAGCTTGTACCGTTCACATTGGATCCTCTCAGGACAAGTCCAATTCCACCGACATGAAACAACTGCCACAGAGAAATATATAACCATTAATTAATCTTTTTCATATTAGGGAATTGGTGATAAATGGTCCCAAATATCATTTATATTTGTCTGTTAGGATATGTGATATCCATCACAAATATATTTAAAAAAAAACAAACCAGTTCTTTTCACATGCAACAGTTTAAGAGAATAATTTTTCGGATGTATCTGAACTCAGAACTTCAGAATGTACCTTGAAATGTGGTTCATCTTACTTCTGGCACTGTAAAGTCTCAGCATATTTTAGTAAATTTTATATTTTACTCAGGAAAAAAATATAGGCATTTTAATTGATAGGTGTCTTAATAATGAAATTATCGTACTTAGAAGACAAAAAGACATAATCATCATAATCAAATTGGTTATTGAAGATTTGATCTTGAACATTATCAGCGTGTATACTCTACAAATAGATTTGAGTGATAATGTCAAGAGACAATTCTAAAGATTTAGAAGACGTGATTAGAGGAATGTTTCGTAATGAAAAAAATTTCATTGGATGAGATATTAACGATCATATTGGCACAGAAGGGGGTTTGAGAGGGTACATCAGAGTTTTGGATATGGCGAACAAATACAAGAGGGAGAAGAAATCTTAAACTTCGTTGTAACTTACGACCTCATGATAACGAATACCTCATTTAGGAATAAAAAATCTCATTCAATTACTTTCGATAGTAGCCAACACTCGAGCCAAATTGATTTTATCATTACTAGAAGGGAGGAGAAATCACTGCATGGATTGTAAGGTTATATCTGACGAGTGTGTCGTCACACAACATAAGTTTTTGATGGTTGACTTTCATTTTCAGGTACGCATCTGGTGAGATAGAGACACGAAAAACACGAGAACGAAGTGGTGAAAGCTCAAAGGAGATGCTCCCCAGGTGTTTAAGGATAGAGTTATTGCAAAAGAACCGTAAAATACAGGTGAAGATGCAGATAGGATGTGAAATAAGATGTCAACTCACATTCGAAAAACGTCTATAGAGGTGTTTGAAGTAACCAGAGAAAATAAATGTGAACCTAAATATACTTTGTGGTGGAATGATGATGTACAAAAGGCGATTAGTGAGAAGAAAGAATGCTACAAACGTTTACATTACCACAGTACTGATGAAAACATACAGAAGTACAAAGAAACAAGAAAAAATACAAAGAAAGCTGTGAGCGAAGCAAGGGGTCAGCATATGCGGAGCTATATTGAAAATTAGATACAAAAGAGAGTGAAAATAATGTCTACAAGATGGCTAAGTTTCGAGAAATAAAAACAAGCGACTTCAATCAAGTTAAATGTATTAAGGATGAGACTGATAGACTTTTGGTGAAAAATGATGAGATTAAGAACATATGGAGAGAACATTTCGACAAGTTGTTTAATGAAGAGCGTGAAAAAATTATGACTAAGTTGGACGACTCATTTGATGATACTAACATGCGATTTGTTCGGAGAATTTAAGAGTCTGATGTGAAAGAATCTTTAAAAATGATAAAAATAGATAAGGCGTTGGGACCTGATGACATCTCAATTGAGGTATAGAGATATTTCAGAGATGTAGCAATATTATAGCTCACTAAGCTATTTAATATTATTTTTCGATCCAATAAGATGCTTGATGACTAAAGAAAAAGTTTATTAGTACCAATCTTCAAAAATAAAAGAGATATTCAAAGTTGTACTAATTATAGAGGAATTAAACTCATGAGTTTTACCATGAAGCTTTGGGAGAAAGTGATCAACCATCGTTTAAGAAAACTGACAACCATCTCTAAAAAATATTTTTGTTTTATGCCTGGGAGGTCCACCATAGAGACGGTTTTCTTGATAAGACAACTCATGAAGAGATATCGGGAACAAAATAAGGACCTACATATGATATTTATTGATTTGGAGAAAGTATATGATAAAATATTAATAAATATCATGTGGTGGACGCTTAGAAAGAAATGAGTCATAACTAAGTACGTTACCCTTATTAAGGATATGCACATAAATTTTATGACTGTGTCAGGGCCTGTGACGGCGAGTCCGATGTATTTCTAATTAAGATAGAATTACATTAAAGATCAGTATTGAGTCTATATATTTTTACCATAATGATGGATGAGATCACAAATTATATATAAGGAGACATTCTTTGGTACATGTTCTTTGCTGACGATGTGGTGTTGATTGACGAGAGCATGATTGAAGTCGATTAGAAACTAGAGTTGTGGAGATAAACTTTAGAATCGAAAGATTTTAGACTTAATAGAACTAAAATCGAATATATGAGGTGTCAGTTCAGCAGGGACAACTCAAATGATAGAAATATTAGTTTGGACGGACAAGTAGTACCTATAAATGAGACATTTTGATATTTAAGATCGACGTTATAGAGTGACGAAGGGATGGGATGAAGATATTAGTCATAGAATAAGAACAGGATGAGTGAAATAGAGACAAACATATGATATTCTCTGTGATAAGAAGGTCCAAAATAAACTAAAAGGTAAGTTCTACAAGACGGCGATTAGGCTCACAATCATATGCGGACGCAGGATTTTAGTCAGGGGGGGCAAATATCGGATTGTAATAGCTTATCGGGTTTAAATTCATTAACTAATTGGGTACTAAATAAAATAATAATAATTTAATATATATTCTTATCTAATAAAAAAAATTATTAGAATAATAACATTTTATATATTAAAAATAACAATAAAATAAAGCTCAAAGTAATAGATAATGAAGTTGATGAAGAAATTTTTCGTCTATAAAATTTTATATTTTGATATCTTTGCATAATTATTTCATTATATATGATATGAAATATTTTTTTCTCAATAAAATTAATCAGACAATCCATGGGGGGCCAAAAAAATTTCCAGGGGGGCAAACTACCGAAAAGCACTGTTTTTCAAAATCCAGGGGGGGTCGTTACCCCCCCTGGGGAACTATGGATCCGCCCCTGCTCACAATGATGAATGACACAAAATACTGGGCTACAAAAGGACAACACATAAAAAAATGAGTGTACCTAAAATGCGAATGTTACGTTGGATGCGCAACCACACAAGGAGAGATCGAATAAGAAATAATGATATATGGGATAAACTTAGAGTAGCACCAATTCAAGAGAAACTGGTCCAACACCATTTGCGATGGTTTGGTCATATCCAATGAAGATCTATTGATGCACCAATACGCAGTGGTATTTTAAGTCGCCCTGATAACACAAGAAGATAAAGAGGTCAACCGAGACTGACATGAGAGAAAACAATAAAAAAAATAAAATGAATGAAATATATCCAAAAACTTTTTTTTATAGGAGTGCTTGGAAGATTACAATTCTTATACTAGAACCATGATTTAGGAATTAGAGTATAGTAGTGGAGTTATAGATTTCAGGTTTTTAGCTTTTCAGTTTTTAGATTTTAAAATTTTAGGATTTAAAAATATATTTTATAATGTAAGTTTATTATACTATTTTATTATTATTATTAACATTACTATTATTATTAGCATCATTATCATTATTATTATTATTATTATATTATTATCATCATCATTATCATTTTAATTATTTTTATTTTATTTATTTATTTATTATTATATTTTTTCATCATCGTTATTATCATTGATATTTGAAATCTCTAATTTTATGTTTTAAAATTGAGTTTTATTTTTAGCTTACTTTTATTTATTTGAGATAAAGACTTTGATGATGTAGTTAATATTGTACTCAGTACTCAGCTACTATAAATGAAGTCAATCATATTGCTCGTTCTTTTAGCCCTGCAAATATACCAAGGTTTAAATTTTACTGCTACCCCTATCTATACTATTATATAAAGCATTTAAGAATTGGAGGGTCCATTTTTTGTCATGGTAAATTTTTATTATACCCATTTTATCCCTCAATTAGACGACTAATATTTATTTTTGGTTGATCGAACGTATGTGATCGCGTCCATCGATCCCCTCTTTCTCTCCATTTCTTTCCCTTAAATATTATTATTTCCATAATATTATTTTTTTTATTTAGAAATTTTGTGCTGGTAAGAAATTAATGGTGATAATATATGTTAGAATAATTATTTTTTTTACCATAAAAATCATGAATCATTAACTCATATTGTGCAAAAATCTCATCCAAGATTAAATATAGTATTTATTATAGGTTTTCTCTATAATTTGGTGAATTTATAATTTAATATTAGATAAATGTGAATTTTTTTTATGTTATAATATTTTAATGTTTAAATAAAAGAGTCTGCTGCAACGCGCGGATATATAGCTAATATCAATTAATGAGCATTGAGCAGTATTTGCCAACACTAAATATTGAATGCCGTCTTCATTGAGATAGGTCTCGTTATGAGTTAGATCCCAACTTAGCCTCTTAGTTAGAGCAGAGTGAATTGCAGCTTTGAATTTAGAGAATTACTGGTGAGCTGGAGCCTGGACCAGAAACCACAATTTTCAAAAAGAGAGAGAGAGAGTAGGAGAAGAAATTAAAAGAGAGAAAGAATAGACAAAGTAAAATTGTAAAAAATTGAAATAATGTCAATTGATATGTATTAATTGACAGATAAGACATTGCTCATGGGAAGCTCAACTGCTTCTCATCATGAGAAATATATAATTATGCTGAATAAACAAGAAAAAAGTAAGATATCTTAAATATGCACATTTTTATTAAAGACAATAGCTGTTCAGATTTACATCAGCAAAATAAAAAAGAAAAATCAATAACACCCTATATTCTTTTCACAAAGCAAATCAACCACACCTCCGAAAAATAACCACAACAAATCTACTTAAAAAAACAAAGAAATTCTAGAAAAGAAAATATAATAAAAAAGTGCACCTTGACTTCATCTTTCTCGAGCCGTGGTCCCCACTTCTACCCCCTTCTAATTTAACATTATTACTATCTATAATATTCGACCTTTCTCATCTCCACATCTTTATGAACTTTATTCCCCATAACCACTAAAAAAGTAAAATATAAACTAAGCACAATTAACAAATAATAATACATTTACACTTTGCAAATTTTAATTGTCACCTCGGATACCTCTATCAAGAGATGAACTTTTACTTGCACGGTGCAGAACGAAATTTACCTTTGGAAGTGTACTGGAAATTTACCTTTGTAAGTATACTGGTAATACAATAGCAAAATTTGCTCTGTGAATGGGATGGAGATTTCTCTCTGTGCTCTGCTCTCATGATGAGGCCACCTTCTCCTTCGTTTTCTCCTTCTTCTTGTTAATAACATCCAATTTGTAATACTCAACGTACCACTTCACAAATTTCTTCAAACCGGTACCCAAATCCGTAGTAGGATGGTACCCAAAATCGGTCTCTGCCAAGCTCACATTAGCATGTGTAAATGGAACATCTCCGTTACTTGGCATCTCCACTACATTTTTCTTTGCCTTCTTCCCCAATAGGTTTTCTATAATGCTGACCATTTTAGTTACTGGTACAGGCGATGTGTTGCCTAAGTTGTACACCCGCAACTGAGCCGGACCTGTTTTCTTACTGCCACCTGGTAACCCGGTACTTTTCTTTGCAGTATCTATGGCTCCTATGCAACCCTTCACTACATCATCTATGTAAGTGAAATCTCTCTTGGCATTGGAGAAAATGTTAATTGGCTTTCCTTCTATTATGTTATGCACAAAAAAGAAGTACGCCATGTCGGGTCGGCCCCATGGTCCATAAACGGTAAAGAACCGTAGACCTGTTAAGGAGAGACCGTATATGTGATTATATACATGTGCAATTTCCTCACCCGCCTTCTTGGTTGCGGCATATAGAGATGCCGGTCGATCGGTACGTTGTGACTCAGAAAACGGGCTAACTGTGTTCAACCCGTACACAGAAGAAGAAGATGCCCAGACAATTGCGGGTTGCGGATCTGCATTCTTGGCTGCCACCTCAAGCAATGAAACAAAACCAGCAACATTGGATTGGATGTACGACTGGGGCGACTTCATGGCGTATCGAACCCCTGCCTGTGCGGCCAAATGGAGAACATGGGTGAAGTGTACCAGTTCAAATAACTTTATCAGCAACTGAGAGTCGTTTATATCCGCTTCGACAATTACTACGCCATTTTTATGGAGAAGCTTCTGTCTGGCGCGCTTCAGTGAAGGGTCGTAATAGGAGTTAAAATTGTCGAGACCCAACACGCCATCGCCGCGTGATTTTAAAGCCAATGAGCAGTGGGTCCCAACGAAACCTGCAGCGCCAGTAATGAGGATGGAAAGGCCGTTGGTACGAGTTGGGGTGGCAGAGCGGCGGATCTCGAGTGGGTTGAAGGAGCGGAGGCGATCGGAGGCGAGGAGGGTGCGGTGGGGAGTGGAGGGGTGAGAGTGAGGAGAGGAGAGGGAGATGGAGAGAGAGTGGGAGAGGAGGGAGGGGTAATGGAGAGAGAAGAGGAGGACGAGAGAGAGGGTGAGGAGGATGGCAGTGCGAAAGAGGAGAGTGGAGGACATGGAGAGGAGCTTGTGAGTGGAGAGGCGGCGGAGGAGGTGGGAGTTGTAACTGGAGAGGTGCTTGAGAGCAGCTTTGCTGTTGTCAGGAGGGGAGGAGGAGAGGGAGGGGGAGGGGAAGAAAGGTGCCATTGTATGTAGTATGTAGGAGGGGGGAAGGGAATTGGCCAATTGCAATTGGGTAGGGGAGGGGAGGGGAGGGGAGGGGAGACTACTGGCTACTCTGGCTGGCGAGTGAGAGTTGAGCGTCGGATATAAAATACTGAGCGAGCTTCGATGAGTTGGAAATTTGGAATTGGATAGAGACTTTTGGGGGAGAAAGGGGCAGATATTGATTTATGTGAGTTTTATTTCTATCATGTAATGTGACCCATGCAGTTGTAATCGGTGGCACCCCGTGTTTGGTTCCTAATTAGATGCTACGTTTTAATGAAAACAATGGATATCTCACATTCAATGATAATAAAATGTTGAAGGAAATGCAGTATTTAACAAGGTTGAAATTTTGAACTCTTGTTGCCGTTAATTTTTTTCAGGCACCAATGAACTAATTTTAAATCACTAAAAAATGTTAATTGTTTCCGTTCGTCTAATTTTATGAAAAACCAAAAAAATTAATATCGTCGCTTGCATTTTTTTTTAACTAAAGATGTGTATAAGTGAATTTCAAAATTTTTATTAAGTGCCAAACTAATTTGATATATTTCTCAAAATTTAAACTTGAGAATTTTTTATTTATTAAATAAAAGTTCGGCGCCTTGTAGCATGTTGGTTGTAAATTATTTAAAAAATATGCAAAATATTGAATTGTCGGAGTGCACCGTACCATTGAACGGCTGTGCTGAGATGAGGCCAACCGCTGTGTAAAGCAATCCCAAATTTGAAATTTCTAACAGTGTGTCCAATTATCTATTTTGACTAAAATCAAATCATTTCTCGTAAACAGTTGATCTTCTAGATAAATTGGCAATCCAAAGGTACAATCGATTAGTCTTCTGGATAAGATTCATGAAAAAGCTAAACATGTCAATTTTGTCCATTATTTATTCATAATATTGATAAATAAAATATATATGAATCATTGATGATAAGATTCTAGTTTCGAAATTTCAATACTATTTTTTTTTTAGATTTCTTCTACTGGACCTTGAAAGTTTGTCTGTTATTTTGTTGAATGGGCTTTACCATACATTATTTTTTTTTTGACGATGTAGTAATTTTCATTTGTAAAATAAATGTAACGCTGTGATAATTTGATTCAATAAAAGTCATGCAAGATACTCCGTGCTACAGGAAGTCTGAAAATTGCATCCATGGTTTTAATTTTTTTTTTAAATTTAATACAATACATTAAACTCTAATATATAATAAGGAATAAATCATAAAACAAGGAAAAGTTATGTCTAAGGTACAAGTAAATAGATTGTTTGTGACAAAATATTTATCTAAATGTATGATATTTAGAGACCTACAATTAGAAAGAGCGTGAAGCCGTGAACATTATACTTCTTAATCCCAAGTATCAGAACCTTTTTAATTGTAATCTCAAAATAATTCAACTATGCTTCTTAATTCTTATTTTTTGCATGCAATAAATGCAAGTTGATGTAACCTGCCTACGGTTTCAAATCTGGACCACCTCCATCCAGCCATCCAGGGCTCCACCGTATGGATGCTTCTGGCTGGAGGTCACTTGCTCTGATTTTGCTCTCTTCTCTTTTATTTCCTCCGTATACTTTCTTTTTTTTTCTTCGCATTATGTTATATTACATACCATAATTTCTTTAATTTACTTTTTTTGTTGTTGTCATTATACCATGTGCAGATGACGAAAGATGACTGAGGGATCCGTGGATATTTTTCTTGTCCATCAATTTGTATCTTTTATTCTTTCTTTATACACAGTAGGATTGAGGAAAGAACATTGAATGTTTTGTGTACTCCGTTATTCCTTTAATCATAAATAAATACAATTATATAGGTGAATTCAAACCCTAAATATATAACGCGGTCTACCCAAGTCCGAATGTGATGAGACGATTTAAATATTAATAAAATCAGTTCTTTCATATAAATATACTATTTTATAGGGGGGAAATATTTGGTGCATGATCCATCATGTCGAATGAGTTGCAAACATTTTAATGATGAATGACTTTCAAAGTGCACGGATTATTATTTAACATTCTTAATGAAATACTTAATTATTACTAGAATTTCGAAAAATTGAAAGTGAAACAATAAAACGAGCTCGAATTATTTTAAAATTTATTATATTTGTCTTAACATAAAAACTTATGAAACTTCCAAAAGGAAAAAAAAAATGGTTGAGCAATTCAATCCCCTTATATTTTCAGCAAGCATGTGTTATAAATGATACTAAGACTATATAGATTTGTATTTTTTTTTTACTTTTTTTAATACATAATAACCACGTAAAATTGACAAATTTCCATCACTTTCTTTGCTGGCTTAAACCCCTCGTGGTTGCTCAGTTATGTTATTTTTTTATAAAAGAAAATATTTCTACTGTCTACTGGCATTTGCTTCATATAACACATGTTTTCCCTAACTGAACTAGATATTTTTGATGATTACCTTTTTATAATATGGTGAGTAAATAACAGAAGACAAAAAGAAAAAAATAACGGCAGATAGTGGAAAGTGTCAAAGGGAGAACAAGAATTTCTATCACTGGGACTATAACTTGGATTTCATTTCGATAATATAGTCCTCAAATAAATAATTAACGATATCAAATTTAAAATATATTTAATAAAATTTCACACTAAAGAAAATTTAGACATAATATTTTTAAATGCTAAGTAGTAATAATAATTATAATAATAAATAATATAATTAAACACATAATAATCCATAAATTATCATATAAAAAAGTTGAATCATTTTAAAAATTAAGTTTCACCTTAAGTATATTACGCACATTATTTAAATGAGGAGAGAAAAACTATTTTATATGAACTCTTAGATTTAAGTTGATAAAAGATTTTAATAAAATTAACGGTGGAAAAAAATAATGATGTGGCATACTTAAATATATTAAAAGCTTAACTCTTTTTATATATTAAGAATTGGCTGAATTTTGGTCTAAAGCTGTACATATAGTGTGGGATCTTTTTAAGTTTTAAAAGATGGAACTCGTGTAAAAGAGAAGGCCAAATCTCTTATAATTTGAATAATACGTCTTTCTTTTCCCAAAATAATCAATTATTTTACTCTTAAAATCCTAGAATTATATATTAACCACTGGGAAGCTTATAAATGTAATGTCTATTCGCTTAAAACATAAAGTATGCGGTACAGATGATCCTTTAAATGTAAAAGTTATGTTTATTTTGTTTTTAAACATCAAATTCGTATCTGTTTTCAAATTTTCATGAAACATGAGTCCTCTATCATTAGATTCATTACCAATTTGAAATCATTTGGTCAAATCTTAATTTATATACATCAAATACTTTTTTTTAACATCGTTATAAAAAATGAGAAAAAGAAAAGATAACGAGAATTGAGACATACCTTTCTAATGGGGTATCAAAAATAAATCCACGAATGTGTAGTTAGTTTTGATAAAATAATTACTGCTTAGACAATTTAACAATTTTATGTTTTGGAAACATACATTTGATATTTGCAACATTGAGTAGGATATATTATTGGTAGGATTTTAGTCCAGAAGTATTGGTTAGGGAATACAAGGCCTTAATTTCTAGCCTAGTATTTTAATAATATTTAAAATTTGATTAGACTTAAAAGAGATTATATTTGTTGGTGGGAGATTAGGGTTTGCTTTCAAAGAGCAATGATGATATTTAGGGAATAAAGTCACTTCACTTAGCTATTTTTGTGCGCCAGCAGCCCTAGAACACTCACCTATTTGAGTCACATCAATCATAATATAATGGCTAATCATAACTTAAAGGAAGGGATGGTTATCTTGATAATCTTGATAATGGAACTTCAAATAAATATAAAAAATTCTGAAAAATAGGAATTTTTTTTATAAATATGTTATTATATTTATAGATTGATGGTGATTCAAATTCAGACAATTTCATTATCCTTTGATAGTCCATCAAAGACCATAAAATTAAAATCATTACAAAGTGTATAATATTTTGATGGACTAGCAATAATAATGAAATTACATTAAATTTTAATCACTATTTATCTATAAGTAGAAAAACGTATCTATAAAAAAAAATCTATTTATATTTTTTTCATATTTATTTGAAAATTCATTATCAAAATTGTCAAGATAACCGATTGTCAAGGGATCCCTTCCCTAACTTAAATCCCTTAATTGCTGAATGATTAATTCCATATGTCTAAGACCTACGAATAATTGCATAGGTTTGGCTTTTACAGTAACTGTGTATACATGGGTTTCAAATTTTATATTTAACTTCAAAGCAATATATATATATAACGATACTTTTGTTTGTGAGAATAAATTGACAATTCACCTATTAACAGGATTAATAATTCTAACTTTC